>JARLTB010000360.1:2842500-3090000 GCA_030141615.1 Unio pictorum | reverse complement strand
AGACGAAGATCACGAAACGAAGAAATTTCCAAGTAAATGGGCTTGAATTGATCAGCACACAACGAAGTTCATCGATGGTATCATTGGGAATATGAAACACAGAAAATGTACACAATCACATGTGACACACAAGAAGTAATGGTATTTGATCACAAGGTAAGACAACACATACCCAAAGATTTCTATATACAAGTAAAGACCTATGACGTCATACAGTCACTCATTAAATAGCCTTTTTTGAGTGAACTGATTATCAAATATAGAGCAATTTTAATTATGTAAATAGCGTCAAAACCATTTGACTTCCACATACACTCTAGCTCAGGGGTGGGCAAACTAAGGCCCGCGAGCCGTTCATGCGGCCCGCCAAATACCTACCCAGGACGTTGCTCATTTTCCTTTTTTGAAGACGCGGACGGTTTTACAAGCATTTATTGACAAGTACAGTTGTCAGATCACGGCTATAAAAGAAGAATTTATCTGGAGGTTGATTTCAAGGCAATGGAACAACAGTTTGTTCTGATCAGTTCACCCTTTAAATGTGACGTTGAAACAGCCACTGAAAAACTGCAGATGTTACTCATTGACTTGCAGGCCGACAACTCCTTAAGAAGAACTTTTGAAACCAAACCCTTGATTGAGTTTTATGCTTTTCTACACCCAGGAAAGTTTCAAAATCTGAAAGAATTTGCCAGAAAGATGTTTGTGTTGTTTGCATCAACGTACATTTGTGAGCAGATTTTCTCTACTTTGAAAGTCAACAAATCGAAACACAGATTGCTTCTCACAGATTTAAATCTTCACTCAGTTTTAAAGATCAGCTCGAGCAACTTGTCACCAAATGTTGACAAACTGGTCAATGATATAAAAGACTTTGTGCATCGAAATAAAAACTGATACAAGTCCCAATAGTAAGATCTGCAAGGTTTGATTTTTACATTTACCTGTTTAAATGTAACCGATTTTTTTTTAATTGGACGTTTAATTTCTTGGTCTTGATATATTAAAACCAAATTTGATATGAGGTTTAAAATATAAATAAAGGAAACAGTTTGAAGGGAAAAAAATGGGATGAGTTTCGGCATCCTCTAGCATTATCGCATTATATACGATATATATTGATGTACAGCATGGGATTAAACGACATTTTGTGCCGGCCTTAATAACTAAAAGTCTTTTTCGTATCCTGTTTACACTTTTCTTGTCAAAGATTTGTTAACATAGATAAGATCTATGCTAGACTTAGAACTTTTGCTTTTGCATCCAAAAGCACCATTACTGCTATTCTGTTGTATGCAATATGTATCTTTTGAACAAATCATTTGTCTCGATTTTTATTTGCATGTAATTTAGATTGATTGCACAGCTGTATCTCTTTCATAGTGCGCTCACCACATCTCAGTTGTTGGTGATACGTTAGACTAGTGAGATGAAGGTAACCAGAGAATCCCGATGAAACAACGGTACTAGGATAGGTAACAACATATACCTGCATTTAAGAGAAGCAGGCATTCAGCTCGATAATGCATAATAAGTTGCAAGCGAAAGTGCTACCGTCATGGCATACAGAAAGACTGGTACAAGTCTTACAGCACAGAAAACATTTATTTCCTGCTGCGGCAATCGGACTAATGTGTCTAGCCCTGAGATAACCCCCTACAGAGGCCAAAACGGTCTGATCTGGGCATAATGCGAACACGCACTCTTCTAGCAGCGAGTCAAACACGCTAACCATTGCAAAAGTCTGTTAATCTAACGGTAATAGATTGTATGCAATTAAATATCAAAACTAGATATAAAATTAGCAAATTTGTCAATGCAAAAGACATATTTTTAACTGGAAACTTTGGTGAGAAACTTTTGTGGCTTTATACTTGCAAAGTTTGTATGAATAATTTATGAGTTAAGTAACCAAAACTAACAATGGCATTCAATTATTATATCAAGGTTGAGATATACTGATCTCAAAGTTCCAAGTAATTTATTGGCCCCATCTTTAATGTTTTATGAATTCCAATTCATCCAAACTGAGGTATGGAGGAAACATGCTAAAAATACTGCTTTTATTGCAAGCGAAAGTGTTACACGGAAACTCGTATTTCAAAACCAACGTTAGACTTCCAGTATAAACTTAAACATTGCCCACGAGTCAATTTCTAACCCTTGAGCTAGCTATTTCAAAGCGAAAAGTCATAACAGATGCAAAAGGTACTGAAGAGTCTAAAGGAAATGGTATCATTACAATAAACTAATTGAGTTTTGCGCACACATACAATATTTACTTCGTTACACTGATATCAGTTATAATTTGTTAATCAGATAGCAAAGCTTGTTTACTACGTTACTGAACACAACATTTCCTCTGTTAGAAAGTTTAAGCTTAATTTTCCTGGACACGTTTATAATTACTATGTACTCCAAAAGCTTTGTTATAATGCCCCTAATTACAACGTTTACTTGGTTATAGCGTTTATATATTATGATGTGGTTTTCACGCAATAGCATTATTCATTCTTTATAAATTGGCAATATGAATGCAGAACATAATTCAGCTGTAAAACACGCATCATTGCAAAAAATCTCAGATATGGATAAAGTAATTAACATTTAATATCTTCTTAGACAATATTGCATTAATATTATTACATTGGTCAATATAGCATATTCCATTTTCAAAAATGTATTGTACCAGTCTAGGCAGATAACAGAAATAAGAAGTGCCGGATTAATCCTGTGGAGGCACATAAGTAGTCGAAATCTTGCCCCCACCCCCATCCCCGCAAATTATCTCCTATCAATATTATTTTGGGGCCCCTAAAAGGCGTGGGGTCCATAGGCCGGTGCTTACCATGCCCATTTGGTAATCTGGCACTGGAATAAACGCATTATTTATAATTTTAATGGTTTTATAAATATAATGGACGTTTTAAGAAAACATCCATTTAAATTTGATATAAAAGCGACACCTCTAAATATGTTAGGTTGTCTCCAATAATATAAACTTAAATGGTTCTTCGTAAGTTCAAGATTCAATGGACATTCATGGAGAAAACTGATATTCGTTTTCTAGAACTGAAAATAATTTACACATGTTATTTCCTCTACAAATCTTATTGAACCTATCGTGTCTTTCATTTTCTATTTCCAATCTATATTATGACGTTCCTGTGTGTGTGTTTTTTTTTTTTTTCATGCAACTCCACATCTTCGGATATTGATGGCTTCTAAATATAATGATAGTTAAGGTTAGCAAAAGTTCTCTTAAAATTAACAAACGTTCTGAAGAAAATAGTTCCTAATGAATAATCCATACTTGCTTTTCAAATTTTAACATGTCATCAGACAACCATTATTTTTGACAAAAGCTAGAAAACAATGTATATAATCACAACCTTGGAAACGCCAAGCTTCATGTAACCGATGATTAGGTTTTTAAAAAGTCTACCAGGGTAGCCAGGTGTTGCTTTTCTCATAAAATATTACTATCATATCAGAACACTGTCTTACGCTAGCTACTGTCTAAATAAACTGTAAATATATCATTTCAAAACAATCAACTTTGCAAATACATGTGGGGAACCGCTCCAGTGGCCTAGTGGTTAGAGCGTCCGCCGAGGAAGCGGGAGGTCGTGGGTTCCCCGGCCGAGTCATACCAAAGACTTATAAAAATGGTACTAATAGCTGTCTCGCTTGGCGCTCAGCATTAAGTTGTTAGTGTTAGGACTGGTCGGCCTGGTGTCAGGATAATGTGACTGGATGGGACATCATGATTCATGTCTGCGGCATGATGACCCAGTGCTAGACATCGCTATAAACTGCCGCACTGCAGACTTCGTAGCGATATGACTGAAAAACTGCTACGTTAAAAATCTTAATCACACACACACACACACACACACACACACACACACACACACACACACACACATGTAGGTATGTTCTGTAGTTCAATACGGGAGTTATGACTTTGTCAACTAATTTACATAAAATTCAAATGGATTTATAAAGGTATTTAAATAATTTATAAACTGCTGTTAAAGCTATACCAAAAGGTTTTCTGATTTTCTGAGAAAAAAAGCAAATTCCAAAGATCTATAAACAATACTTAAATATGAAGAAAGAAAAATTCAATCTGCATTTAGTTTGTATTAAAGAAAAATGTATAATTTCAAGGCATTATTCGATTTTGCCAAAATATAATTACTTTTGTTTCCATTAGAGTATAATTTTCATGCTTCAGATCCTTTATGTGGACTGCTTGTTGAGTCAAAAAAAAAACCATTACAATAGCATCAACATACATTTCAAAAACTTTATCTTACATTTTTCTATGTGATCAACACCGTTAGGTAGAATTTACATTCTAGGTCACTGAGATAACTTAAACAAATAAACAAACGGAGACGAACATTCGCATTGACATACAACTAAAAAGCATGAAACTTCCTCACTAAATACATCTTTTGACATTACCAATTCAATTCCTATTTGCATACAGATAAACATAACATTTTGCCACACCATGGAACATTTCTAACAACGTAATAAATAACCCTTTGTAATGTCAATGAATCCACAATATAATTTCTCACCATAATGTCCCGCTGTCAGTAATTGATTTTACTTTCCATTTGATTAACCTTATTGTACTCACTTATACGAGTCAGAAAAAAAAATTACAATAGCATCAACATACATTACAAAAACTTTATCTTACATTTTTATATCTGATCAAACCCGTTAGGTAGAATTTACATTCTAGGTCACTGAGATGAAATTAAACAAATAAACAAACGGAGACGAACATTAACATTGACATACAACTAAAAAGCATGAAACTTCTTCACTAAACACATCTTTTGACTTTACCAATTAAATTCGTATTTGCATACAGATAAACATATAACATTTTGCCACACCATGAAGCATTTCTAACAACATAATAAATAACCTTTGTAAAGTCAATGAATCCACAATATAATTTTTCACCATAACGTCCCGCTGTCATTAATTGATTTTACAATCCATTTGATTGACCGTATTGTACTCACTTATACGAGTCCAACGGCAAACTGGACAGATCGAGATCTGCCGTCGAATGACGCACCGTCAGATCTTGGTCTGTATTTGCATACTTAGTCTCTGCAGTTTGCTTAAAGTAATCAATAGAACACACAACATAGACCCTTATCTGTGGGCGCAATATGATACGGCAGATAAAGTTCATTGTTATTTGCAGTTAGACTCGATCTATAAGGGAGTCAATACGGTCCGACAAATAAATGTGTTATCAAAGGTAAAAATGATTTCATTTCACTAGTTTATGTATTGTTACAACATATCCATTTGACAGATGGTTAAGCCACGGATGGGCCTCCTAGTTTGATTTTAATAAATGTCGCAAACTTCTTCTTAGTTTTTCGATATTCGTGTATACAAAGGAAATTAAATGTATGTTTTACAAGGATATAATCACCGGCATGATTTTTTTTTCCGTAAGAGTGATAATCGTTCCGACATTTGAAACAGACGTTGTCATCAGTCCGTCAACAATTTATGTAACTGTCCGTTATGCATAGGGTTTATATCATTTCAAAGTCATGCTATAACAGCCTTTCACAACATCTGGAATATGTTGGAAGTCTTCACTTTTTTTTGTCCATTCCACAACAAGGTTTAACATACAACTTACATCAGTTGCTGTTAAAGGCAGTGGAAAAATACAGACACACCCAAAGGTAGCCAGAAATGGGTAGGTAGATATAAAAGGAAGATAGATATGTAGTCAGGGGCATAAGTAAGGTATGTCGATCGAAGTCTACTTAATGACATACCTAACAAGGTACCAAACAAAACAACCATCATACATACATTTTATTTCTCAATTTCAGACAAGTTATGAACAATTAGAATAACAGGTAACGAAAGCAAAACAGTAAAATGCTATCCAAATAAAAAAACAATAAAAAGGTGACTAAATAATTACATACATACATACATACATACATACATACATACATACATACATACATACATACATACATACATACATACATACATACATACATACATACATACATACATACTTCTCCGTTTGCCACGAACACATACATCACCTAACGATTTCAATTGATTTGGGCGAATTCTGAAGACGACTAAGCGAAAAACAAGAGCAAGTGGTCAGTTTAATGCGAGAATGATTGATGATGGATTTGAACACAAGACCACTTGAACACGGATTTGATACTCGAGAGATCTAAGCATGACGAATGGAGACCAATCAGCTTACAAAGAGAACGCAGGAGGTGATAAGAATTTTCAGTAAGGCATTCATGACTTGTTCCTAATAATTATTATGATACCAATCTGCACAATCAGAAAAAAAAACATTCAAAACATATTCCTTTATAAAAAAAAGAGTATTTGTTTAATAGATGCAATCATAAAGCAAATCCAACCTGTACTCATCGTTCATAATTTATGTCGTTTCCGTAAAAAGTATACAACAATGCAGTCATGTGAACACTTCATTCACACTCTACCCACAAATAAACTTGAATTCAAACGTAACGCGATTTCACACGTAACGCGATTTTCAAAAATGAACACAGAACACCCCATATATATATATATATATATATATATATATATATATATATATATATATATATATATATATATGTATATATGTATATATATATATATATATATATATATATATATATATATATATATATATATATATATATATATATATATATATATATATATATATATATATGTATGTATATATGTATATATATATATGTATATATATGTATATATATATATATATATATATATATATATATATATATATATATATATATATATATATATATATCGGTTTGGGAAGCCAAAATGGAAAGACCAAAATGAGCTTAATCTAGTTAGTAACGCTAATTCTGATGAAACTGGTGACATAAAGAACAAAGAACATTTTAAAAACAAGCAATATTAAATAATTATGGAAAACAAATAAAGTATGAAAGTATCTCAGTTTCCAAATTGTATAATGATTTGAGCTGGAAAAAAAACAGTTTTGAAACTATTAGAGTACAAATGTAGATATAATTTTGTAAACATCCTGATAAATGTTTGTTCGTACAACAGTGAGAGGTTCCGGATGGCCTAGTTTGCTAAGGCGCTCGCCTTTACATATCATTAACGTATCTGACCTCTGTCCGCTTGAGTTCGAGTCTCGGGTCGACCATCGTGGCTATCTGAGAATGATTGCCATGAACTTCTCTTGGGTCAATGGTTCTTCTCGGGGTCGTCCGGGTTTATCTTCCACCAAATATTATGGCCGCCATGCATCATGTGCTGAAAAATGTCGCTCAACCCAGCCCAAATCAAAAGGATGACAGTGTCAAAGTGCACGGGAAAAAAAACCCCAACATTTAGTTAAGAAAATATAAAACGTAAATCCCTGCTTGAGAACTAAATTTAACTTTGAAAGGAAAAACAAGAATTACACACAAAAAATTAAAAATAAACAAAATTATTTAAGCAACACAAACCAAACTAAGAAAACCCAAAAGAAAAGAACCAAAATATTTTGCAAAGATTGTAAACAGCTTTGAAAACAAAAGCGAATACTCTAACATTACATTATACACAGGGGACTTTGGAATAAATCTGAACAAAATTATGTTATATTGAATTCCCAGATAACGGAGGAAGAGATCCTAAAATTCAATAAATCACTCAACAATAATAATAAATCATTAAATCATTATATAATAAAATTATTTAAGAAATTTCAAGTATATTCGGTTATAATAATGCTTATATTTCCTTTTCTCAACCTGATAATCGAGACAGGAATAAAAGCAGATTATGGGGTTGAGAAAATCACAAGACCTACAAGCGATTTGGGGTTCGACATTTTCTTAAAGGTATTCTTCCAGTAACAATTCTAAACTGCCGCCGTAAATTATTTACTTCTATTCAAAATTTCAGAATCAATAATTGTTGGTTGTCAAAATATATTGGAGGAAAATCAAGCCAGATTCTGAACTGGATACAAAACAACTGGATAATAAACAACAGATAATATCCCTGTATCACAGGTCATTCAATATTTCCAAACTTCTGACCAGAAAACCTGTCGTGTTCTTCAATCGAACTTATTTATTCTTATGCATTTTTTCCCAACAGGGGGACGGGTAGGCGAGAAATCTGGGGGATAGAACTGTGCGCGCACACACACACACACACATCCTCCGCTGACTTGCAAGTTAGTTTATTTTCTCTCATATGCTACCTCCGTGTAGAATGCGATTTAAAATAAAAATTAAGGTTGGCTCATATATATATATATATATATATATATATATATATATATATATATATATATATATGCCAACTGGCTCCAAACTTGGTCAACAAAAGCGGAATTCGGTTCTACGCATTACCAATGTAGGAGGTATTTCAATTATTATTTTCATTATGTGCATGACATTCAATCTGATTTATACTGGATCACAACATTTGGTTGGCCTCTTCTCTCGTCTAAAAATTCACGCAATGTAACACTTTTTATGTGTATTTCTCGTGACGTTAAAATATTGATTTTAATTAACGAGGCGTTATTGGGGCATTTAAAGGCATGTATAATAAAATTCTAAAAGATGACACCAATAGCTGAAACAGTAGGTACCGAACGTCAACATGACAATATGACTGAAAAACAAATCGACAATCATAGTAAACCTTTAAGAATGCTTATTTTCAGGATAAGATGTTCTTTTAATATTTATCAAAACTCACTACATCTTTCAAAACAGATACATTTCGAACATATTGTTTTCTGATTGTTATCTTACACGGAACGACGCCCCATAACGAATCAGAAGTAATGATTTTAGTGAAAGACCATTCATGGGATAGGAGACTTGGATTCTATTTTCATGACTCTCTCTCTCTCTCTCTCTCTCTAAAATCAGTATAATGATTATAAGTAATATAATGGATTGGATTTAACAGCTTTTGTTTCTATAAAATAGAAAAAGAGTTGTTTCCAAACTATTGTGAGGGCTGGACACCCACCACCAAGTTATCACTGTCTACGGTCGTTTAGCTACGTATCTTGGCTGACTGATTAGTCGAAAGATGTTTCACATTGTGGGTCACATGGAGCACCCTTTATACTCACATGCGATTGGATGAAAAAATGAATATCACGTCGGTACGTGGCAGTACAATTACACCTTGTAGATTGTGCGTGTCCTTAAACATCAGTGTTACGAGTTTTTGCTATTTAAAAGAACAGCGCTGAACACGTGAACAATCTTTAGTACTTGATTACGGCTTCTTTATAGATGTGTTTAAAATAAATTTCAGAGTGATTTCAGTAATAATCTGGACAAAATATCAATTCATAAGATCGCGATATTCAAATTTTAGTTTCCTTTCAAATAACCATTGTTAATATTTGCAACTAATGCGAATATCCCAACGTTTCTGTTATTTGCCAGTTTAAAATATTTAAATCTCTCAAAGGCAGCCGTGCAATATAATACTTCTGATTTCAGCGGAATTGTAAATGTCAAAAGTAAATTAGAAGTTTTTTCGTTGCTTCCTGTTATAAAACACATTTTAAGGAAATATTGAAACCAAAAAAGAAACTAAATGAATGCACTTAACCTTTCCAATTGTATAGCTTGATAGTGCAATCATTTTTGAGGCATGCACCAAACAAAAAACAAACAGTTGATCGAGCCGTTAGTACACGTTACACTCAGAAACCTTGTAAAGTAAGACCAACTTGCTAAACTTACCCGTTAGTATTTGTTTCGCACCGTTCATCTTAAATGTACCCATAAATGACCTGTTGCAGATGGTCTCCATATTGAAGACACGGTTTCAAATATATTTTTCGTAGATAGGGGGAGAGAGAGATAGAGAGATTCTACTGTTTCAAATTTAAGCCGAAATGTGGATTTCTATGCATTACCTTTTGAATATAATGATTAATGAATCACTACAGGGATACATCATATGCAGATATGTATGGGTCTATGCAGTTTGCAAGAATTACTGTAATGAGTAAAACAAATCAAAATCGACTATGATAGGTTAATCCACTATGCGACAGATAAGGGTCTCTGTGTTTTTTTTCGTAGCTGAACTTGATTTATGAGCGACTTGCTATGATTATTACGAGTGGAGCAACTTGCCTTTTGTTTTGTGCATTCTTACATTTCCAGTAATTTTTCTTTTGTGCATTCTTACATTTCCAGTAATTTTTGTTTTGTGCATTCTTACATTTCCAGTAATTTTTGTTTTGTGCATTCTTACATTTCCAGTAATTTTTGTTTTGTGCATTCTTACATTTCCAGTAATTTTTATTTTGTGCATTCTTACATTTCCAGTAATTTTTGTTTTGTGCATTCTTACATTTCCAGTAATTTCAAGGCATACTGTTAAGTGTATCTTTTTTAAAAAGTAATCTTGCAATCACATAACACTGCCTTTGAGCCATGATGCTCAATACAAAATTTGTGAAGCTATGTTTCAGAAAATGTTTTTAAATTAAACTTCTGCAATAAAAATAAAGTCACATGCAAATGATAAACATGCCAGGTGCAAAAAAAGATCTAAAAACGACTGTTACCGATATTAACAAATACCATCAAAATAAAGTACATTACTCCATCAAATCAGATATTAATTAACAGTACAACAGGTAGAAGTCTGGACGATATAACTAACTTCAGAAGTTATTCGTCTTGTTTTTAATAAAAAGATTTGAAAATATGTTTACCTATATTTCAGACTTATTTAATTCCCATGGTTGAAATCGCTTTTGAGTGATAATTTGCAAATTACGTTATTCTTTACAGCGACAATTTTTCACTACCTGAAAGCTATATATTATTCTAACAGCTTCCAATGATGTGATGGCATCACGAGTGGTAATTGTAACTGGTCATAATGAAACGAAATAAGAACTAAAATTTGCTGTCAAACGTTCTATACAAATATTTTATGTTTACTGCAGACCTATGATAATGTTACATTTTTATTTATTGCATATTCAATTCCATCATTTAAATTTAAAGCATTTTCTTTCTTTTTTTAAAGCATATGTTTAACAAGACAAGACACGTAGGCAATAGTTCTTCCCATTTAATATTATGACAATGTAAATCCCAATTTATGCAAATACATTCCAAATGAATGAAAATGGAAAAGAAATGGTCAATGGAAGCAATAACCACAAAAATGAAAATGCATTTGTGACAATGTAAATGAAATTACAACCAGACAGTAGCTCAAATGCAAATGTGAATATAATATAAATGGATATATATATATATATATATATATATATATATATATATATATATATATATATATATATATATATATGATTAGTTAGTGCTCTTAATACCATTTAAGAGATTGCAGAAATTTCATATGAACAATATCGAATCTTTACTCAAATACTTAACAAGAATTTTATGGAATGTGGTGACATGCCTGCAGCTTATGCTGTGTTGACCAGACTTTGGATAATAGATAGTCCAGCAGTAGTGCACTCAATCTGCTTAATATCAAAATTACTATGTTCGATACCAGGCTCCACCATGTGCCAGGTTTGGTTGATGCCTGTAGAAAATTGGTTTCCTCGGTTCTCATGTTTCCTTCACCATGAAAAACCACCTAACACCATCTTTTGAATCATTAAAATCATGTTTACATAAGATGAAATAATTTGTGTAATTGACATATAATAAACATAAGTTTAAACATTAGCCATACAACTCAAACCACCCTGACTTGCAAACATTTTAACACCGATCCTCAAAATTAACCACTGGTACTCAACAACAGTGATCAATGACCACTTCTTTGTTTTCTCACTTACAGTTAACGTGACCACTGGTACTCGACAATAATGATCAATGACTTCTTGGTTGATTCCTCACTAAAACAGATTGGCCACTTGGACATCTTCCCACTGACCAGTGCAAAGGTAAGTGACACTTACATACAGAAGACTTCAAAATCAGTGAAGTTAATTCCAGAAGTGCCCCAATTTTAACTACATTGCATTTGAAAGGCAAAATGTAGAACAAAGTTTATCACTAAATGTGATTAAAAAAAACACTGACAGCAAACTAAGTCATTGTGCAAACTCAAATCAAACAATTTCAGTTCCTGCAAACTTGCTTGGCAAGACTATTTAGAATCAGAAACCCAAGGAATTATGTATTAATTAACTAGCCAATCAATGATGATGATATGTATCAGATTTTCTTTCTAAAGTGTCTGGAATATATCAAATAGTCAGTAGGTACAGATACTGTGTTATAAATACACAGCCAAAACAAGAGAGAGTACTTGACTGAGGTGAGATGGCAGTGCCATCTATAAAGCTAAGCACTTTAAACCAGGACTTCAGGTGGCTGTGTAAAGCACTCACCTCAAACAGTCACTACCATCTCACTTCTGTAGCATGGGTTTGAGTCTCAGGGATGGCAAATGTAGGTATGTGAAAAAGCTGCCAGTACCTTCCCGCGAGTTGGTGGTTCTTACTTGGGATTTCTCTGGGTGTTTCCTCCACCAGTTATACTGGCAGCCATGAATAGCCTGTCTTGTGCTGAGAAATAGTGTTCAAAACAAAAACCCAAAACAACAACAGGCACTTTACACCACTCTGTCATTGGTCCCTGGAGAGTAACTGGAATTCTTTTTAAGCATCTTACTACGATATGAAGAACATAATAATAGACTTTTGATAAATATATTGGGAAATAAACCCTGATTTTGATTATCTTACTGTAGAGGACAAATCCATATGGAAAAGAATTGATGACATTTTCTATTGTTTAATTTTTCTGTGCTTTTTTTAAAGTGCAAAAGAATTCTTGTTTTAATATAACAGAAATCAAATACTCAAAAGGAAAGACACCCCACCCCCCACATTGGTCAAGTATAAATAGCACACAAATATTTCAGATTACAACTGAAAACTGTCTGGTCATCCTCCTGACCAGAATGTTTTATTGCACATATAAGTTGTAATTAATAAATACACCATCTACATTTGCAATAACCTGTACACATATGTAAAAGTAATTTATTCTGCACAAAAGCAAAATGGAAAATTTTTATTAGTTATTAATCTATATCTACCTATTGAAATGTATTTATGAGTATTAATAAATGCAACAACATTAATTATCAGCATGCTGAAGATATACAATTAAATATTCTTCAATAGGAATGGTAGAAATATTACAGAAACAGTTTTCCATTTCACATTAAAAATATCCATAATCTTTTAACAGGCAACCATGACAGTAAAAATTGGTGAAATAAAACAAAAACATATACAAATGGACAAACAAGTTCACAAAAAATATTGAATCAAACAAGAATGAACAGAATCAAAAACATCTATGCAAAAAGGTCAGGAAAACAAAGAAAAGTGCCAAGTACAAAAGAAAAATACGATAAATTATTATACAAAAAAATAATGAAAATGAATTTTTTCCATCCAGCTATATATATATATATATAAAAGAAGTACAGAATCAATTCAAAATTTATTCTGACATTCAGTTGTAACTGAGTGGTATCAGGTCTTTTTTAATTCCATTATTTGAGTACACTGATAGAGAGTAACAATCTCAAACATATGTGTGGTTAAATTTGTATTTACTTTTCTTTGACGCCTTTAATCATGCTTTAATATTATTGCTGTGTTTCCTTGAAATATAAGCTACCATCTTGAAATAAAAGCTACCTCCTTAAAATACAAGCTACCTCCTTAAAATATAATCTACCTCCTTAAAATATAATCTACCTCCTTGAAATACAAGCTACCTCCTTAAAATATAAGCTACCGCCTTGTTTATCAGTTGATTCATAGCTGGCTCAAGCTATGTGTGAGCACTGCACTTGCCTCCATAACATCCATAATTGGTCAAACAAGATCTCTGATGTGACCTATATGAAAAGACGAATTGTAACAACATTTCCCTGGAGATCAAGATGCGCAAGATCAAATGGCTCGGACATATAACAAGGATATCCAAGAACGGATACCTAAGGTAGCCCTCAGATGGATTCCAGCTCGTAAGTAATAACCTTGTGAAGGATAGTGACTATGACTTTGCTGGAAGAGATGTAGCACTTTACTTGGGTAAGATACAAACCAATGCTCACAACCAAAATAGATGGCAGACGACTGTTGCAGGCTTATACCCCAGATGAGATTACAAGAACTAACTATTTAATCATGCCCTAATATTATTGCTGTGTTTAATTTAAATATATGCTATCTCCTTGCTTATCAATTGAGTCATGGCTGGGACAAGCTATGTTGGGGCATTGCGTATGCATATTAAGCCGTTTTCAGTAAGGCACTAAATCGAAGTGGTGCAAAAATCAGGCAAGGGAATTATAATGAATTAGAACTTTAGTTTTTTTCTTCATAAAAAATATTTATATTTGGTCATAACATTAATTTTTAGTAGCTTTCAAATCAGCAATATTGTAAGGGGAGGGGGGTTTGGGGGCCAAAAATCTGTTTTCCATTGGGTGCCATTCTGCCCCATGTTTGTTAAATAATTCATCCTATAATTCTGCAAAGACCAAGATTATGTTGATCCATATTGCAATGGCATATCTGGGTCTATGCAGATTGCAACTGACTCCAGGAGAATAACTAGTAGTTGATTCCATTAGGAGGAGGAGAAAAATACATATGTGATATTGACTTATACCTTCAGTATACTGTGAATTTTTCACTGTTGAATGTTTTGTCACTGTTTTAATGATTTATTGTTTCTTTCAACTGTATACTAGAACATTTTAAAAATTCAAAAATTTGAATTACATCTTGCTAATAAACATGCTGACTCAGGAGTGTGCATTTAATTGCCAAGACAATTTCAAATTACTAGAAAGCAAAATCTCCTCTCATGTGGCAAATAGTACTGATGTACCATATTTAGAGTTAAAGAAATATAATACACAGGCAGTGGCATAGCATGGCATACATGCAGATAGTTGTACATGTGTAACATAGAAAATTACATTTAAAGTTTCAGCGCCATTATATTGCATACACAAAACAAATGCCAGGTCATGCCTGTGATAGGCGGTAAGACACTGGTGATTATTCTTTCTTTAAAAATATCAAAATAATATTCTTCCAATATTTTAACTTTTTTTATATTAAAAAATCATGTCTGTTTAAGCAAGTAATTAATATTAACAATAACATGCCTAATGGGCCTAATACTGCCTAATAACATACCTAATGGGCCTAAATACCTAATGGCCTAAGATTGCCTAATAACATACCTAATGGGCCTAAGATTGCATAACATACCTAATGGGCATAATATTGCCTAATAACATACCTAATGGGCCTAAATACCTAATGGGCCTAAGATTGCCTAATAGCATACCTAATGGGCCTAAGATTGCCTAATAGCATACCCAATGGGCCTAAGATTGCATAATAACATACCTAATGAGCCTAATATTGCCTAATAACATACCTAATGGGCCTAAATACCTAATGGGTCTAAGATTGCCTAATAGCATACCTAATGGGCCAAAGATTGCCTAATAACATACCTAATGGGCCTAAGATTACCTAATAACATACCTAATGGGTCAAAGATTGCCTAATAACATACCTAATGGGTCTAAGATTGCTTACCAGACAGACTTCAATTAGTTATCTGCAGGTGTAATTTTGTAATTTGCAAATTTCTTCAGGGTAGTATGATGCTCTCTGTTCAAATCAGCTAAATGGTTTTAAGAAGAATTTTAAGGGTTTTCTATATTAAGTAACGATGGCCATTGCAGACTGGCAATGGGCATCTGGATTGATGAAAGGCAATGGATGATGCATGATGGGCACAGGATATTGGGTCATACCATAAACTTATTTGGCAGTAACAAACCTATTGATTTAGAGTTCAATAAGATGCTTTTTGAATATATACAATAAACTACATCAATGAAACAACGTAAAATAATAAAATACTGTGCTAGGATGATGCTTATGGTTTGGTCCCTGTCAGTCTCTAATCATTTTGATGAAACTATATTTAGACATAGCAACAAAGTTTTAAGGTGTCAAGTGAATAGTCTCATGTTTAGCATGTGTAATTTTTCGTCATCTTCATATTACTGTAGGAACAGGAAGTCACAAAGTGGCACAGTCAATAGTGTGCAAGATTTGTGAATAAACTGTTTCGGATTCAAATTCTACTATTGGATCAGTCCAGGTTTGCAACTATGGTTCGTCTCTGAGAAAGGCACTTTATTCCAAATACAACAGCATTAAATAATCTACAACCAATGCTGTATCATAAATATAAAAAAAAAAACAAATTAACAATATTACTGTATAACTGTCCAATATTTGCAGCATTAAATTGTTTTTTTTATTTCTTGGATATAAAAAAAAGTTGCATTGTAATATTTGTTGTTTCAATGCTTAGTAGTTTTACTGTCCAAGAAGTCATAGCTTCTGTCATAGGAAATATTTTGTCATCATAATTTTTAGTTGTTTGACCATCAAAGAAGTCATAGCTGTAGTGAAGGAATTATTTTGTCATTGTAACTCTTGGCTGTTTGGATGACAAAAAAGTCATGGCTTTTGTAGGAGGGAATATTCGGTCATCATGAATTATTTTGTCATTGTAACTCTTGCCTGTTTGGATGACAAAATAGTTATGGCTTTTGTTGCAGGGAATATTTTGTCATCACTTTTATTAGTCTGAATGTCAAACATGCCATAGCTTTTTCAGAAAGAATTATTTTATCATAAAAACTTTTATATTCACTTTCAAATGACTACAACAATTATAGAAAACTTTGCTGCTGCAAAAAACTAGTGTACAGTATTCCATATGATTTACTGATAGTACTGATAAAACTTGTGTACAGTATTCCATATGATTTACTGATAGTACTGATAAAACTTGTGTACAGTATTCCATATGATTTACTGATAGTACTGATAAAACTAGTGTACAGTATTCCATATGATTTACTGATAGTACTGATAAAACTTGTGTACAGTATTCCATATGATTTACTGATAGTACTGATAAAACTTGTGTACAGTATTCCATATGATTTACTGATAGTACTGATAAAACTTGTGTACAGTATTCCATATGATTTACTGATAGTACTGATAAAACTTGTGTACAGTATTCCATATGATTTACTGATAGTACTGATAAAACTTGTGTACAGTATTCCATATGATTTACTGATAATACTGAGATAATTACAGAATACTTTACATGTATAAGAACTGATACACGATGAAATTGCATATATGGAGCATGATTTTATTCTCTGACTAAACAAGAAGTCACATATTACAAATAACAAGATCCAAACATAACTAAGTACAGTAGAACCTGTCTCGAGAGACCACCTCATTTGCCAACAAATTATGGTCTCTCAAGACAAGTGGTCTCTCATAACAGGTCACAATGCTATATAATAAATACATTTATGCACTGAGAATGTGGTCTCTCAAGACAGGTGGTATCACTGAGCAGTGGTCTCTCAAGACAGGTTTTACTGCATCATGTGGACTTTGTAACGTGATTGTTACATTGGTCTGTAATGGCACATCAGTACATGAAAGGCTAGATCAGCTAATGTAGCTGGAGTAAAAGTGACTTATCCAGAGAATACCATGGTGACTAAACACTCTCCCCCCCCTCCCAATAAGGGCAGGATTTAAACCAAAATCCACAAAAAACACTAACCTATTATGGCTATTTCTTTCTTCAACATTAATTTTACTGCAGTTGTATATTTTGAAAAATGCATAGCAATAAGGCATTTTCTTTTACCTTTTTTCACCATTAACAAGTACATGTTTTTGAAACAATAGAGAGAAACAATCTGCCTTTTGTTGACATTTGTATTCTTATAGAAATCTGACTAATGAAATAAGACAGGAAGAAGATGTAGTGGATACAACTTTGTATATTTCCGATTCTGTAAATTCATTATCAGACATTCAGTGATCGTTAGAATATGACCTTTCGTTCAATTGCAGAAACTAAAGATAAATTAATCTACATGCCCTGATAAATATAATTAATATCACATTGGCTGGCTCTCAAAAAAATTAAATGTACCCATACTGCCTCCTTTTGGATTGAATTTTTCAGATATGTACATAAATCTGAAATAAATCTGCACATATACCAACATTACAGACTGTAATGCATGTATGTACACATATACATGTATGTACCAAAGGTCAAGATGAAATGAAATTGTTCCAGAAAAGGTATTTTTAATTTTACCTTGGGCTCAATAATTCTGTCCTACCCTTGGGACAGAACTGTTGTCCTACTCTATAGTAAAAGTCACTTGGGTCATGTACGTGCATTTACTCATTTTAAATTATATATACATTGTTCTTTTAAAATTTAACACTTATTTTCTTTAACTAAAGTTTATTCAATCCTGATTATTTAATGCTCTGCACCTTAACTGCCACCATGAAACTTCCAGACAAAAATTATCTATCACTATGGACTTATACAATGGTGGCCATGTAATAAATTTGGGTTAAAATAGGAGCACATTGAGTGAAATCATCACAATTGAAGGAAGTACGAATTTGTTTATCCATATGCGTAACTTTCAATGTGACATCACAGAGTGCAATGTTAAATCCAGATTTTACTGGATCACACCTTTAGGTTCATTTCGCCCAAAAATGTCTATGTAATTTAACACTTATGTTGCTGTATGTACCTCTCGAGGTATCTACATAATGACTTTTCAAAGGAATATGGATATATACGAATCCAAATGAAGTGAATACTTTAAACTTTAAGGTTTGTAGAAACCATATCTAAACACTGACAGCCATTACTGAAATAGAGTTGAATGTGTACATGACCTGTGCGACTTGTACTACAAATAGTCTCTGATGAGGTCAAACTGGAAGAATTGGCATATATTCCAAATATTTATTTCAAGAACAAAAAAGATTAAAAGTTAAATAATATCAGTAACATAAGTGTTCTGGAAATAACTTCCATGTAAATCCAACAATCAAACAGACATCATGCCAACTTATCTTGGTAGTAAAATAATGTTGGCAGTGGGTGAGAAAAATAATCTATTTGTAATGATTAAATTTTGTATCCAGGACTTAGAAAACATTGTATTTAGCATGAAAAACTTCCCAATATGTTCGTTCCTCCAACTCCAACACCATATCCTATTCACAACATTAAGGAACACTGTGTATGTTTGGGATTTGTTTGTGTAGTTCATTGATTTACTTGGATTATAAGCTGAAACTAGCTAGGAGAACAATGCTCAAAAAACACCTAAACACAGTTTTTTAAATGCATTCTTAAGTGTTATTTTATTAGCTACATCAGGCAAAATGTCACAATATTTTTCACATAATAATATGATTCAGTGAAGACATATTGTGCACAAATTAAACAAAAATGACAAAAATATTTCATAATCTTTGAGGTTAAGTATTGTAAAAGCTTAAATCTTGTGGCAGGTGTACAACAGACTAGATACACACATGTATATTAATTAAATTACATACAGGACAAAGAACAAATTAAAATAACTGACACTGTACAAATTCATTGAAAGTCTTGACTGCAATAAATGTCATTTTGCAATCAACACCTGATACCAACAAACACAATTTTAGCCAAAATGACTTCTCATGAATTTTCCAACAAAACTTAATTTCTGAATTGAGTTATAAGTATATTTAGAAACATCATTCATGAATATTATATATAATGCTGACCCAAAAGTTATGAAAAGTTTATTCTAAAATGTTATGAATTTACCCACCCACCCCAATTTTATACTAAAACAGTATGATCTACAGTAGCCTACTTTTGGACCACAATGGAGATGTAAACTAACTAATTGATAATATAGGGCAGCAGTGAAGTGTAAACAGCATACAATCTGATCTCCCGCACATATTGCAATGGCAAATCAGGGCCTGTAGTGAACTGCTTTCATCAAATTCTAAGTAAAAAGAAGAAGCTGGCTATGGCTTCATGTCGTACTTGAGAATTGACTATATAAAACAAATGAAATACTGAGGTTAACATTTGGTGTAGATGGACATAAAAATGGACATATGATTGGAAAAAAAGACATACAGACCAATGCACTGATACAAAGATCAATGTGAAGGTTCTATCAAAGCAGGCATGATGACAGATCAAGGTCTATGCTGTATAAAGCTGGGTGCTCAAAATGGATAAATACAGTATAAACAAAGTCTAATGTTAATCTACTAATCTTGACAGCAAACTAGGAAGGTCTTCATGGACATGAATGTTCCAGCACAGTGCCCCTTAAAAAGACTAATGGAACAATCATAACAATATAGGCCTAATGGTGTGGCATTTAAAACTGTACAATAACTCTTGAAGAAAAAAAACCAGTAATTAAAAGGTAAATATGAAGCTACACTAAATGATTCCTATGATGCTCATGAGATGACAGAGTTATCCCCCTTGATAATACAGGCAAATCAAAACACTTGTTTACGTGATTATATCAATTCTGTTGAAAATTATACTTTGTCCAAAACACTACTGAGACTGACACCTCCAATGTCCACCCGATCTAATAAATTTCTAAAACAACTGCCTCAAAAACTGGTTCAAACAATCTCTTTCTATTAGAACTTTACAAAGTCCAAACTATTCTTCCAACAAACTATACAATGAAATGTTCTCTTTCATATCTGTTCTAAGATACATTAAAACAACATTTTAAGTTCTCTGTGTTTTCATTTTTAAACATCATCTCTCTTGTACCAAATTAAAAAAAACAGGCCATCAAAAAAATTATGAACAACCCTTTGTAAATAAGACAAATGGAAGAAGAATTAATAAGAAATTGCATTAGCAGCCCTACAGGTGTAAAAACTGTGACAATGTGCTGGCAGTTTCAACATTACCACTGCTAACTTGGATCGTACATCAAGATCTTGGTGTTTTAGTGTGCTGCGAAAAGAATGGCAAAACTGGATGAAGTCAAAATAAAAATAACTTTTCTTTGCCTGTATTGACAAGGCTGCCTAACCCTTTTGCTTGATCTAGCCAGGGTACCCTTCTCAAACTTGTATTTGACAAACCATAGATTTTACGAGTACTATTTACCTAAAATAATAAGTACAGTTTAATTTCAAATTCTTTATATGAAATACATGTACTAAAAGAGACACAAGTAATACATGTAAAGAAATACAAATTCAACCTTCATATCGTAACAATATACTTTGATTTGGCTACACAAATGCTTTAATGCAGTAACATGGAATAAATTATGAGATAACATGGTGATATAAAATGTACTAACTGATTATTATTATGGCTACACTGTACTGTCAGGAACTTCTCCACGACTAAGTGCCAGTGCAAATTTATAATCTTCCTCCTCCTGTTTGGCTTTTGCTTTCTGTCGTTCAAACTCATCCCAACCAGAGGTCTTTGTTGATGATGATGACCCTGAACTTCCCCATCCATGTTGGTCAGTTTCTAAATTGAACTGAAATGTAAAATACTAAAAAGTATATATGTAAGCAAATAGAAGATTTTTTAAAAGTGCTGTCCATATTAATTGTGAAGATATTTTCCCCTCAAAATTACATCATAAACTTATGGGCCTTAAGTTTATAGTTTTATGAAAAAGTAAACCTAATATTAAACAACGCAAAGCTCGATATTTGTTTCTTCATATTCAAGCTAATCAAGGACTACTTGTGTTATTATTCTGATTAATGTGAAATGTCGTTTAACACATCTTCAAATAAATGAAATGACATTACATTTGAATAGTATCACAAATATAACAGTGTGTGAAATGGCATTATGTTTGAATTGTATCACAAATATAAAAGTATGTGAAATGGCATTATGTTTGAATTGTATCACAAATATAACGCATTGTTTGAATTGTATCACAAATATAACAGTATGTGAAATGGCATTATGTTTGAATTGTATCACAAATATAACAGTATGTGAAATGGCATTATGTTTGAATTGTATCACAAATATAACAGTGTGTGAAATGGCATTTTAGCTATATGAAATTATACATATCACAAATATAGCAATATGTCATAGAAAGGTAAATTATGTCACGATGTTCATTTATCACACATGACACTAAGTAGGAACCACTAAATTAAATTAAATGTCATACAGTAATCCTAAAACATTATTTTCAACATCAAATTGACTGCTACGAAAGCCAAATGGTTGCTAAGGATGCTGTCAAAACATGAATTCTGTATAATCGGTCATAAGAGACATTTCCATAAACCTTAGATCAAAATTGGCAGAACAAATAAATTTTCCACCTGGCTGCCATGGAAGCCAAACATTTGCTAGACAGGGTACTTCAAATACAACTATGATTGAATGGCTCATATGGAACATTCCAACAAAGATTGATCTTAAACTGGCCTTGAAGTCTTGGGAAAGACATTAAAAGCACATTTTCCACCTGGTTGCTAAGGAAGCCAATAGCTGCTTGAATGTTACCTAAAACTAAGACCTGGTCATTCTTGTATGAAACATTTTAAAGCAATATGTATTATAAAAAGGGCAAGCGATTTTTGTTGTTCTTGAGATCCATTCTACCCCTGACTGCTATTATAAGTCAAACAGCCATAAATGAGACCACCATGTGTGCATGTGATTTGAATTTTTAATGTAGCTTTAAAAAATTTCAGTGTTATTGCTATGATGTCAGCAGTGTGGCAGTTGATAGCGATGTCTAGCACTGGAGCATAATGCTGCACACATGTAAACTCATGTTCCACCCAGTCAAATTATCCTGACATTAGGCTAATCAATCCTAACACTAGAATCTTAATGCTAAGCACCAAGCGCAGAAGCTGCTAGTACCATTTTTATAAGTCTTTGGTATGGCTCAGCCAGTTTTCAGACCCACAGTAGAGATGGATGCTCTAAAAACTTGGGCCACCAGAGTGGTCAAGGCCACCATGAGCACAAGTATTGTACAAGCATGACAGAAAGGTCACTTCCACAAAGTCTTCTCCTACCTGATGTAACTTATGGATATTGAGTTATTGACATAAATATAATACTGAAATGGTAGCCTTGAAAGCCAAACATTTGCTAGGAAAGCAAATAATGTTGAAACGTTTGGTGAAGTATGTCACATTGAACATTCTTGTAAAATCTGATCAGGGGCCCCAAGTGGCCGAGTGGTCTAAAGTGCCTTCTGTTACGGATTGTTGCCGTCTCACCTCTGTCTGCGTGGGTTCGAGTCTAAGATTCAGCTAATGTAGTTATGTGAGAAAGCTTGCCAGTAGCTTTTCGTTAGTCAGTGGTTCTTTCCGGGGGTTTTCCCGGGTTCTTCCTCCACCAATAATACTGGCCACCATGTATAGCCTAACATGTGCTGAAAAATGGCGTTAAACCCTAAAAAAAAAAAAAATCTGATCAACAAGTTACACACCAGGCATTCTATATCAAAATTATGTTTTCCAGATGATTCCAGTTCAATGGAATCCAAATGGCTGATATTGTGGAAACCTAAATCAAGTTTTGTAAAACATGTCATAAGAAATATTATAAAAAGTTTAAATAAAGCTGGCACTGGCTTAAATAATTATTGCTTGTTTTAATATATTTTTTTTGGGGGTGTACCTACTGAGTTTATACTATGTCTATGGATCCTAAAAAGATAAAACAGTTGCTGCCCCCACCCCCTTACCCCTAACACCACTTTCAATACAACATGATATCAAATATCAGGAACTTGTCTGAAAATCCGAATAAAAACTGGAAACTTCACTGGCAGTTTTCAACATTTGAAAAATGTCCTAAAATGTTGATGGGCTTTATAAGTCATTGTCACAGGTTACTGTATAAACTGGATGAATAAAATGTAAGAAAAATATTTAAAATTCAAATTTACATAATTTCAGTTTAATATCCCCCTTGATTTATACTATAGTTAAAACAGCTACAGTAAACGACAAATATTTAGGTTTTATTTATTAAACAAGATATAAAAATTACGATTTAATCTACATCAGCATTACTCAAACAAACCTGCAAGCTATACTATGCTTTTCAAAGAATTATGTCATATCAGGAAAATTACACTAGGTATTTGACTATTCTACCTTATGTAATTCAGCTACTGTCTTCTAAACACCATGTTGGGTTCCTTACAAAAGCTCCAGTCATACTGTGCAGTGAATGGTTGTCAGGGAACAATTAACCAATACAATTTTGTCAGGAGTTCCAGAAAATATGCCAGACAACTATGCCAAACTATGTAAGTGTCCCAGAGTACATGAGAATCCTTGACAATATGCCAAACAACTCTGATAAACTACAGAGGAGACCCTGACAATATGCAAGACAACTATATCAAACTAAGGAGAATCCCTGACAATATGCCAGACAACTGTCAAACTACTGGAGAGTTCCTGACAATATGCCAAACAACTATGCTAAACTTTGTGAAAGTCCCTGACAATATGCCAGACAAGATTTATTTAACAATGAATTCTACACATGATACTGGACATTAAAATGAATATCCCTAAACATGAAAAAAAAAATTACATATATTTTACAAATCAGAGGTTCTAATATCTTCAACAACGATTTTAATCAAAGGAGCTTGACAAGGTAATGCTACCCAAAATTAAATCCTTGGTAAAAAAAACAACAAAAAAAACATTAACATGCTAGTCATCTGCATATACAATTGACAAAATATGGTCATAATTATACAATTGACAAAATATGGCCATAATTATACAATTGATAAAATATGGACATAATTATGCAATGACAAAATATGACCATAATTATGCAATGACAAAATATAGCCAAAATTATACAATTGACAAAATATGACCATAATTATGCAATGACAAAATATGGCCATAATTATACAATTGATAAAATATGGCCATAATTATGCAATGACAAAATATGACCATAATTATACAATTGACAAAATATGACCATAATTATGCAATGACAAAATATGGCCATAATTATACAATTGATAAAATATGACCATAATTATGCAATGACAAAATATGACCATAATTATGCAATGACAAAATATAGCCAAAATTATACAATTGACAAAATATGGCCATAATTATGCAATTGACAAAATATAGCCATAATTATACAATTGACAAATATAGCCATAATTATGCAATGACAAAATATGACCATAATTATACAATTGACAAAATATAGCCAAAATTATACAATTGACAAAATACAGCCATAATTATACAATTGACAAATATGGCCAAAATTATACAATTGACAAAATATAGCCATAATTATACAATTGACAAAATATAGCCATAATTAATACAATTGACAAAATATGGCCATAATTAATACAATTGACAAAATATGGCCATAATTATGCAATTGACAAAATATGGCCATAATTATACAATTGACAAAATACAGCCATAATTATACAATTGACAAAATATGGCCATAATTATACAATTGACAAAATATGGCCATAATTAATAAAATTAATAAAGTAGGGCCATCATTTAGAATTGACAAAAGATTAGACCTATAATTATTAAACTGACAAAATATGGCCTTATATATACAATGGACACAATATGGCTGTAACTGTTTATAATTTTCAAAGGATATACAGTGTCAGATAATCATAAAATAGCTATAATTAAAGTTCCAATATGTATCTAAATATGCCATCTCCATTGTCAACATGGAGAACTTTGCAATATTCATGACAAAGGTGACATCAAATAACAAACCCGTGAACAATTTTTTCTTCAAGCACTGTTACATCATAGCTAAGAAAGGTACGTCATAAATCTAATTTGGTTCTGAATTGTGATTCACAATGCATGTTATAACCAACCAACTACAAATTAAATTTATTTTGTACAGAGAACACTCAATAATAATGATAAGACCAACTATTACAACACCCAGTCTCTAACTACACTGGAAAAATAATGTATTAGAACATGAAATGTGAATTCAAACCTCTTGAATTTAAAGGGGTATTTTTCACAACCTCCAAATACTAAATGAGATTTTCTGGTGAACATTATAGTTCTCAATATCCCAGAGTGGCCAAGTGGCCTAAAGTGCTCTCCATTATGGATCACTGCCATCTCACCTGTCTGCGTGGGTTTGAGTCTCGGATTCGGATAATGTTGGTAAATGAGAAAGCTTGCCTGTAGCTTCTTATGGGTTGGTAGTTCTTTCCGGGGTTTTCATGGGTTTTTCCTCCACCATTAATACTGGCCACAATGTATAGCATATTTTGTGCTGAAAAATGAGGTTAAATCCTACAAGAACAACAATATCAATGTAGACTGCTGGTATAGACATGTCATCCATGTAGATTACAGGTTTGATTTTGTCATCCATGTAGATTACTGGTTTGATTTTGTCATCCTTGTAGATTACTGCTATGATTTTGTCATCCATGTAGATTACTGCTATGATTTTGTCATCCATTTAGATTACTGGTATGATTTTGTCATCAATGAAGATTGCTGGTGGTGGTTTTTGTAATTTTGGGTTTAACACCATTTTTCAGTGCAAGATAGTCTACACACGGCAGTCAGTATAATTGATGGAGGAGGAACCCAGGAAAACCCAGGAAAGAACCATTGGAAGTTATTGGCAACTTTCTCACATACCTACACTGGTTGAGTCGGAGACTCATCCTCACACTGACAAGTGAGATGACAGTAATCAGTAAAGGTGAGCACCTTTGACCACTCACAGCCACCTGGGGCACTTTAGACTGGTGGTATACTGAAGTTACCCATGTAGATTATTGGTATGATGTCATCCATGTACCAGTCAATAAAACATTATTCCCACTGGAGTCCATGCCATATGATCTTCATGAGACACTCCAACCCAATGGTATACCTTTCAAACTGCTAACAGCCACTGTTGGAGGCAAAAGCAATCTTCTCTTTGTCCTTTGGAGTTATACCTATTTGCAAGAAGTGCAAGTTCAAGCCAAGGCAATGTAACCATTTGACACTACTGAGTTAGAACAGTTATCCACCTTTGCAATCAGATAACTGTCTTTAACAGTGAAGTCATTCAGCCAATGATAGTCCACACATATCTGATTTAAGCCATCCTTCTAAGTTACATGAACTATAGGAGAGGCCAATGGGTTATTCAAGAGTTGCAGCATGTGTCTGCACATCTCAGTTTCTTCTCTCATTCCTTTCATCTTTTTCCCCAAAGACTTTTCTTGGTGGTTGCCTAAAATATGTCATATAATCTACAGTTGTAATTTGATAGATTCTGTAACCAAAATGAGTAAATTACCCCTACAGATCCCAATCTGGGGAGAAACAAATGTCTTTGATTTATCTTGTAGTTATTAAATCGAAATACATTTATAAGCAACTATATAGGTTCAACAGATTAAAGAAAGAAAAGGACAAATGTAAGACACACTCTGTGATTCAAAATATTTAAACAAATTACAAATTTCTTGTTTTGGTAATGATTATTTCAGTGTACATGCTGAGTTAGTGTGTTATACATTTTGTTTGCTTTGCAAAGTGATGGTTGGCAATGAGGAATGGTTATATGATTTGAATAGCAAATCAATATTCAAAGCATACAATCTAATAAAACATCATTTTCAGCAATGATGTAACTGTGCACGAAGAAGAATTTGCTGTTGTCTTATTTGATTCATTTACCTTTTTCATGAAAACTCATTAATACATTACCTTTTTCATGAAAACTCATTAATAGAATACCTTTTTCATGAAAACTCACTAATACATTACCTTTTTCATGAAAACTCATTAATACATTACCTTTTTCATGAAAACTCATTAATACATTACCTTCTTCATAAAAATGCCTGACACTGCTATGTCTGATGACGCATGACATTTTGCTATCTCTGATTACTCTTGACATTGCTATGATTTCTGATTACTCTTGACATTGCTATGATTTCTGATTATTCTTGACATTGCTATCTCTGAATACTCTTGACATTGCTATCTGAATACTCTTGACATTGCTATCTGAATACTCTTGACATTGTTATCTGAATACTCTTGACATTGCTATCTGATTACTCTTGACATTGCTATAATCTCTGATCAATCTTGACATTGCTATGATTTCTGATTACTCTTGACATTGCTATCTCAAATAACTCTTGACATTGCTATCTCAAATAACTCTTGACATTGCTATCTCAAATAACTCTTGACACTGCAATCTGATTAATCTTGACATTACTCTTGACATTGCTATGATTTCTGATTACTCTTGACACTGCTATCTCTGATTACTACCTTCAGCCAGGTGAACAAAAAATGTAGTTATGAGCACCAATTATAGATATAATTGTGATGATTGGTCTCTCAATAATGGATTCATACAACAGTACTGATTTCTGTGTATGCCAAGAAAGTTTTATGGGAGTTGTTGATGTCAAATGGGAAAACTTTGGCCTTACTCTGGATCTTATTCTTAGTGTCTACTCTGCAGCTGAGTTGATAGCTATAGCTAGTTTCTGTGACCTATTTGCCATTTTCACAGAAATGTTTCAATTATCCATGAGTATATGGACATAGCAAAACTGATATTAAAACTATTTTTAAGCGTCACAATGGTTTTCATGCTCAATCCCACTGCTGCCACCAAATGATACATTGGGGGAAAAAATGCACAGCCAGAGGTTAAAACCAACATCTTGAGAAATATTCTGGTAAATCAAAGTCTACATTTAAACATTTCTAATAAGATTTACAAGTCTACAAAAAAACATTTATTATTGATATAGTGAGTAAGATTTATGACAGAGGAACCAGTGCCTGGACCTGGGACAACACTAACTTGAGATGAATCTGCAAACATCTGACCAATATGAACCAGTGCCATTTGGTGATTCATGTGACATGCAAAAGAAAAACTAAGATAAAAAAACAATAAACTAAATACCACTGCTCATTTATTTAGGCCTGAGTATATTACCATATTCCACATAATATCTACATATAGCTTAACACCCCCCACCCACTCTTTTATGGTCAAAATGAATGTTTTAAATTCCATGTGTCTTGATTCTAACACGTCTCAAGTTCTCACCATACATGCCTTTGAGTTGAGAGTAAACACTCAACTTTGTTGGTTAAAACAGTTCAAACACCAATCTTTACAAGTGGTTTATTCATTCATGACCATATTGGAATAAATAATGAGTCTTATCAATGGAGAGCTCCCATACAGGGAGCTCATTCTCAAAAGATATATTTACATGTGTGAAAGACACTGTCTATGACTTCAGTATTGTGTGCTTATTATCATGTGCTTTATTGCCATGGAGTTTACCGCAAATATGCTTTTTCTTAAATGAACAGTGTATATTACATTGAATATAGTAAATTAAACTTAAAATATGGAGATAGGCAATGAGCCAATAGAAAAAAAGCATCTGCCAAGTCTGAACGAATCTATGCTTTCTCCCAATGGCATTATGGCTACTGTTGTCACTCAATGTTATGCCCCTTGATATATTGATATATATCCTCCTTATAATTTGAGTCTGAAATCCCTAAATGCCAAATTTTTTTCTTTTGCTCACTTTTATTTTACAGCTTTTTTTCAAATATACCTCATTACAAAGTACTGTCACTCACAACATAATTCAAATTTAAGCCTCTTTTGATCAGCATTACTGAGATGCTATCGACAATTTAATTCGAAAATTCTGATTTCATTAAAAGTAAAATACTGTTTAAATGTAACATTCTTATTATGTCAATAAATCAGACCCACAATCAGTTTATAATTACTACCATCTACCAAATAAACCAGTCATTTTATATGGTCTATCACCACGTCACTACACAGGGGTCAACATGCAAAATATCATGGAAGACACTATTGGTTTTTAACGTAAAAGTCATATTCCATGCATTCAATCACAGCATATTCAGACCTTTCTGTGAACAGAAAAACACCTAACATGTAATATGGTGGATAGTACGTTCAAATGTTTCATACATGCCACAAGTATGACCATTTAATCAGGCAACCACAATCATAAAATATGAAGTCTTTCCCACCAATCAACATGAACAAGATGGCATCTTATTATGGGAGCATCCATGTTTGTCATGTGATTTATAGCAGTCACAATGTGTCATTAATATTTTAAATTTCACTGAGTTTTTACTGTCAGCAGAAAGCCCAATATCTTGTGACCGCCAATATATATATATATATATATATATATATATATATATATATATATATATATATATATATATATATATATATATATATATATATATATATATATATTGAGTAGTCAAGTGCAGAAATTGAAACAAGAAAATCAAACTGTACAAAGTTGCTCCTTGAGCAAGTCCTGGGAACATTTTATCACCTCTGTTTATGACTATCTCCTAAATTTAACAAATACCCATATCATGTCCAATTTAGGGAAAGAAAAGTACATAAAATGCTTCCATGACAGCTCAGGCAAGGTGAAACACAACAAAATGGAAGGGTGTGCTTCAAATGATACATCTGAACATATATAACTTGCTGCACATTCTTCAAGTTATAAACCTGTTCTATTGATAGCAGTTTGTTTTCCTTTAACAACCATAACCAAAACTGAAAACTGCTGATAAATGATGAAACTTTGAATGTGAGATTTGCTAATCAGATTCAAAGGTCATAGGTCATATAGTATTAGGCTTAAGATATATGTTGATTAAATCAATTGTGCTATGAACTAAAACAACAATTTGTGTATAATTTGAAAACATGCCAAAACCAAATTGCATTTAAACATTTCTTGGTTTAGAGCATGTTTTATGACCTAAGTCATTTATTTTTCTGTAGAAACCTAATAAAATGAGACTCGTTGAAAAATCTAGACAACAGATCCCACATACTGCTACTGACTTGTATCCAAGAGTTGGTCATCTTCAAACTACTCTCAGCCACAGCAGCAATACAAGAGAGAAGACAAAAATTATAAAAATTTGGTTAGAATTAACTTCCTGAGAGAATCAAACTAAGAGTATATGACCATATAGCAAGGATGGGTTAGAACTAAATTACACTAAATTTTTATTCTGACTGTTCATTCATTCTGCAACTTGACAAACAAAATTTATTCAAAATGTGTACATAAACAGTTCAAAAGAGTTCCATTTTCATTTCCAATTTGTTCTAGTCGATGAGTTTCACTCAACAGGAAACTTTGCCAATTTACTTATAGATTCTAAAACATAATCATTTTAACAGTGAAACAAAAGCAGGTTGCCAGTGTAATGTAGAATGAATGCAAAAATAATCACAGAATGAATGCAAATAAAAAAGATGAATGCATTCCTAAGAAAATGTACAGCCTAAATGCAAAATGCAGAATGATGAATTCTAAACAAATATGGAAAGAAATGCAAATGCATTTCATTAAACTGCCACTAAAGTTTTACAGAAGAGTTAAAAAAATAAATCATACCCAATACGTATCAATTATCAAAGAAAAAGACCTTGTGAAAAAAATGTTATCTGAAACATCTGACATCATAATGTATTTCTTTTCTAACATATTTCATACAGACTTGATCACATTTTGCAAAATAAAATAAGCATTAATGGATTTCTTAACTTGCAGTCAATATCTACCACACATGATCTTCCCAAACAAGTCATTTGTTTGTTGTTTGTTTGATTAGGATTTTTATCATAGCTTTAACAATTTTTCAGTGATATCGCTATGATGTCTGCAGTGAGGCAGTTTATAGTGATGTCTAGCACTGGACCATCATGCTGCAGACACGTAGCATTATGTCCCACCCAGTCACATTATCCTGACACCAGGCCAACCAGTCATAACACTAATCTCTTAATGCTGAGCGCCAAGCAAGGCAGCTGTAAGTACCATTTTTTTTAGTCTTTGGTATGACTGAGCCTGGCATTGAACCCACGACCTCCCGCTTCCACAGCGGATGCTCTAACCACTAGACCACCAGAGCAGTTACCCCAAACAAGTCATAGTGCTACAAAATAAAATTAACTAAACAGAATTGTTCAAGTTACAACACATGCTTTCAAAACTTGGAAGTGTGATCTTATGAAAGAAAATATTTGTATTGTACTTTAAATTCATTGATTAAATAGTATTTTACTGGAGTGGAAAAGTGTCTTCAAGGAGTCTCAACAGAAATTGTTGCACATAAGTTTACAATATGAGGAACTGTCTTGAATTACACAGCTTCACCATTTAAAGGAAACATGGTGATTGAGTTGTGATAATTTCAATATTACGACTTCTATTTTTAGCTATTAGCATTTTCTTTCAAAATTATTTTGTTTACTTGTTGATTTTCATGACTAATAGCAACAAGTAGGAACCTTGTATTTTCTTTGTAAATTTCTACTTTTCTATTTTCTCAACTGATAATAAAAGTGAGGATTTTTTTAAAACCTGTGTGGTCACCTCTCTCTGTCTAATAGATTACCAATGTGTATTAAAACTGATTGTGCAATATATTGTCAAATTAAAATTTGTTTCCATCCACCTAACATATCCAAATGTTTTCAATCTACTGTTTACAAAACATTAATCTGTGTGAGAATGCAATGGAATGCAAAGTCAAGGAAAGTCTTAACCTTGATATAATTTTAATTTGTAGGGCCTGAAAAATACAACTTACATATTAGCCCACCCACCCCTAACCCACATTTCTTTCTCATCCATTTTTTTTATCATTATGGCAATAGAGGCAAATTTTATAGATTTAAATTGTGTTTGTGAGCAAAGACTGGCACAATATTCATATTCATTGATCCCAAAATTAAAACATTTCTTCTTTGTTCTAGATCTGTGATGTAGTAAAAATATTATTATGCAGAATGCAAATATCATCATGTCAGTGACCTTTTCTTCTGAACCCAAGATCAAATGGATTCTTTCATTGTCAGAAGAAGAAAAAAATGTATCTATTAAGTTTGGTGAAGGTATATGCTGTAGAACTAAAGTTATGATGTGGAAAAGGAAAAGTTCATTGGCACAAATACAACATAATACACTCAAACAAAGGGTATTAATATACCAAGCCTTGCTCCACACGGCTTACTTATTGTGATTATACTCTCACACATAATTTTGTGTGTGTGTGTGTGTGTGTGTGTGTGTGTGTGTGTGTGTGATTTGGATTTTTACCTAGGCTTTACAAAAATTTAATTCATATCACTATGATGTCTGCAGTGTGGCAATTTATCGGATGTCTAACACTGAGGTATCATGCCACAGACATGTAGCATCAAGTCCCACCCAGTTACCTTATCATGACACCAGAAAAACCAGTCCTAAATATAACCTCTTAATGCTGAGCACCTATCAAGGCAACTGTTAGTACCATTTTTCTTAGTCTTTGGTATGACTCAGTTGGGGTTCAAACCGCAACCTCTAGCATCTGAGGTATGACTCAGTTGGGGTTCAAACTGCAACCTCTAGCATCTGAGGTATGACTCAGTTGGGGTTCAAACCGCAACCTCTAGCATCTGAGGTATGACTCAGTTGGGGTTCAAACCGCAACCTCTAGCATCTGAGGTGGACACTGTAACCATTAGGCCACTGGAGCAAACGCATAATCCAGTGAACAAAGATTTCACTGAGGGATACTACACAGTAATTAATTCCAGATTATATCCAAGATTGGTGTGGTTTACACTTTCATTTCCTGTGAAATTATCAAAAATGTCCAGTTAATTATACTCCATGATATTTTTCTTTCTTTATCATTTTAAATGTATGAGGCATTTAGATATGCTAACTAATGAGCATGCCTGTCAGGAATCTATGCATCAATTTTTCAAACTTTATACAGCCTACCCAGAATGGATAAAATGTTCATAAAATAATGATCTCTTGGCAACAATGCACCATCCTAAACTTAAGTTCAAGTCAGTAACAATTAATGTCTAATGATAATTAATGGAGTACCCATTTTGAAATCTTGCATTCCTTTTAACACTTTTAACAGTTCTCCTCATAAATCATCTTAATCTTTTCTTTCCTAATTCTATGACACCATTTTTCACCAATTTACAGTCTAAATGACTGGGTTTTCTTTTTGTTATTGTACATTAGTATTTTACACAATTAAGCTATATTATTTGTACATGTCTATGATATTAGTGTTAAAGATCTTTTTTCTGTACCTATGTCCACCCAGAAAACTCTCAAGTTCAAAACTGTACAAAAATGTTATTTTCCAGAATTGAATCAATACAATTGGGGATATGGAATTGTCGCTAAAAACTCATAATAATTCCACTAAATTGAAGATGGGTGGCATCTCAACATGTTTAAAAGTTGGTGACATTCATTCTGAACAAACTTTGTAACCCACATTACTAATATCAAATAACAATGAAACAGCCTATTACATAACAAAAGGTGATGTTTGGACATAGTTAAAATACAGCTGTTGGTTACAAAGATAAAGATTAAATGATATGTAGGGCTGTTAAAGGAAAAGTGTCTAATTATTCTTTACTTCCCTCACTGAACTCCAATAATCAGTGTTGCTACAATTTTCCACTGTGAAGTTTGAGTTGTGATATACCAGGGTCCATGTGGGACTCGAATTTTCAGGCTTGTGATTTCTCATGGCTGTCAGAACTAAGAAGTGATCAGAGATGTAAATATTCATAATATAAAACAAGGTATCTTCTTCTAAATATAAATCCCTGCAGCCAACAGGAACACATTTGGAGTAGCCAATGTACAGACTGGCATGAATTATGTAGGCTGTGTCAAATGGAGTAAAGAGCCGTACAAAGGTTTTAGGGTAATCTGAAAGACAGAAAATTTGGAGCGGACAATTCGGAGATGGACTTTTAGAAAATGGATAGTTTCAAGCTGGGACATTTCAGAGACATACAATTTGGAGATCATGAGGACTGAATTTAAAGCTGAAAATGTAGATAAAAATGCAAGTGGATATAATAAGACATAAAAACACACTTTAATGAATTTTTTTGTTAAAAATGAGTACAAGTCAAGCATATGAAATAAGAATTTTGTACAAAGAAGCTACAAACTTTGAGCTAAGTTACAGGTCAAACTCAATGCATACCATATTAAAATAATCAAACACAATGTAATAATTTTTAGTTTAACAAAACCTTATTGTTATTGTTATAGGGTTCAACGCCATTTTTTAGCACAAGAGAGGCTATACATGGCGGCCAGTATAATTGGTGGAAGAAGAACCCGGAAAACCCCAGAAAGAACCACTGACCCATGAGAAGCTACAGGCAAGCTTTCTCACATACCCACATTGACTGAATCCGAGACTCGAACCCACGCAAACAGAGGTGAGATGGCAATGATCCAACATTGAGCGCTTTAAACCATTCTGGTAGCCCAACAAAACCTTATGATTTGTGAACAAAATGCTTTAACAAAATTGCAAACAAACTCAATCATTACACCAGAATCAAAATTTCCAGTATCATTGGAAAAAGTGCTTTTCACAAATTGTTTTAAGTCCATATTTATGCAATTAGGTTAGTTCAGTAGGAAGGTTATTGTTCTCAACTGAAGGAAGCTGACAGTATCTCTTGATATAGCATTTATTAGTCTCAGTTTCTAGTATAGTCACTTGTGTGACCCAAGACATAATTTCCAAGAGCTTACTGAAAAAGTCACTTGTGTGTCCAAAGACATAATTTCCAAGTGCTGACTGAAAAGTAACCTGAGAATATTCTTCCATTCATCATTTGATTGATATGCAAGCACATGCCTTGTCAGTCTCACCTGAAGATGCAGACTCCATATGATCAGAAGATCTCAATGGTCATTTCTCCATTGACAGTGTGGCAACGGCCTTTGCAGTAACAATTTCTACATCATCATATTTCATTTCTCTCTATTATTTTGTCTATAAGGTAAAGATAGCGTTCAACAACTAACATTCTTTTTCCAATTCTGGTTCAAGAAATTCAAGAGAAATGATGTCAAATATTTTGTCCTTATTTTAAAGATTTAATATCACAAAGCTCACATACTAGCCTCATAGAAAAACCAATGCAATGAATAGTATAAAAACCAATTAATGGATTCATCACTCATATACTAGCCTCATAGAAAAACCAATGCAATGAATAGTATAAAAACCAATTAACAGCTATTCATCACTCATATATTAACCTAATAGAAAACCCAATGCAATGAATAGTATAAGCACCAATTAACAGCTATTCATCACTCATATACTAGCCTCATAGAAAACCCAATGCAATGAATAATATAAAAACAATTTAACAGCTATTCATCACTCATATACTAGCCTCATAGAAAAACCAATGCAATGAATAGTATAAAAACCAATTAACAGCTATTCATCACTAATATACTAGCCTCATAGAAAAAAAAGTGCAATGAATAGTATCAAAACCAATTAACAGCTATTCATCACTCATATACTAGCCTAATAGAAAAATCAATGCAATGAATAGTATCAAAACCAGTTAACAGCTATTCATCACTCATATAGTAGCCTCATAGAAAAGCCAATGCAATGAATACTATAAAAACCAATTAACAGCTATTCATCACTCATATATTAACCTAATAGAAAACCCAATGCAATGAATAGTATAAGCACCAATTAACAGCTATTCATCACTCATATACTAGCCTCATAGAAAACCCAATGCAATGAATAGTATAAAAACCAATTAACAGCTATTCATCACTCATATACTAGCCTCATAGAAAAACCAATGCAATGAATAGTATGAAAACCAATTAACAGCTACTCATCACTCATATATTAACCTAATAGAAAACCCAATGCAATGAATAGTATAAGCACCAATTAACAGCTATTCATCACTCATATACTAGCCTCATAGAAAACCCAATGCAATGAATAGTATAAAAACCAATTAACAGCTACTCATCACTCATATATTAACCTAATAGAAAACCCAATGCAATGAATAGTATAAGCACCAATTAACAGCTACTCATCACTCATATACTAGCCTCATAGAAAAACCAATGCAATGAATAGTATAAGCACCAATTAACAGCTATTCATCACTCATATACTAGCCTCATAGAAAACCCAGTGCAATGAAAAGTATAAAAACCAATTAACAGCTACTCATCACTCATATACTAGCCTCATAGAAAACCCAATGCAATGAATAGTATATGCACCAATTAACAGCTATTCATCACTCATATACTAGCCTAACAGAAAAAGCAATGCAATGAATAGTATAAAAACCAGTTAACAGCTATTCATCACTCATATACTAGCCTAACAGAAAAAGCAATGCAATGAATAGTATAAAAACCAATTAACAACTTTTCATCACTCATACATTAACCTAATAGAAAACCCAATGCAATGAATAGTATAAAAACTAATTAACAGCTATTCATCACTCATATATTAATTAGCCTAGCAATTATGTGGATTATTCTGGTATTACATGGCAATTATGTTTATTCAATGATATAATCTGGATTAGGAAAAAGATTTTAAATAATGTAATATCACTGGTAACAGTTGAACCACAGGAGTCTGACGTTTTATCAATAAAGTACGGCGAAATGTCTGACAAAATGAAATACCCTTATCAATAATATATAAAGTACGGCGAAATGTCTGACAAAATGAAATACCCTTATCAATAATATATAAAGTACGGCGAAATGTCTGACAAAATGAAATACCCTTATCAATAATATATAAAGTACGGCGAAATGTCTGACAAAATGAAATACCCTTATCAATAATATATAAAGTACGGCGAAATGTCTGACAAAATGAAATACCCTTATCAATAATATATAAAGTACGGCGAAATGTCTGACAAAATGAAATACCCTTATCAATAATATATAAAGTACGGCGAAATGTCTGACAAAATGAAATACCCTTATCAATAATATATAAAGTACGGCGAAATGTCTGACAAAATGAATTACCCTTATCAATAATATATAAAGTACAGCGAAATGTCTGACAAAATGAAATACCCTTATCAATAACTTAAATTGGGTGGCTAGATTTGTATATTTGGGTGTTAGCAGCGTCCAGTTGGTGCGACACTGGATGATGATCGATGACACTTGAGAGCGGCTGAGTGTATATAATAAAATGAACAGGTCCAAGAAAACCTAACGGTTGTCGCTGAAATTCTGATCTCAACTGTATGGTGACGACGAGTCAATTGAAATTTTGTTGTCAAGCTAATCTCTAATGGTTTGTACCTTGTCACGAAAGATATCTGTTTGCAAACAGGTCCGGAAGGTCTACTGGAGAGAAGGTAGTTATAAGTGGTGTACATTTGTATCTTGGCATTATATATATATATATATATATAACACAAGGAGTGCAAGCGTGACCATATCCCTTCGCTCGATTTGACATTTTCTCACAAATCTTTTATCGCTTCAGAATCACAAGAAGACTGAAACACTACATATATGCATTCAAAAGACAGTTACTTACCAAAGCATAGCTCTTAAATGACCATGTCCTGAATCCAACCAGCGAATTAACCTTTATTTTCACCATTATGATCACAATAGCCTCGCTATGAAATTTATCTGACAGAAGTAGCCCATTCTACCAGTTTCTACCTTTTGGATTCAGGACATGGTCATTTAAGAACCATGCATTGGTAAGTAACTGTCTTTTGAATGCATATGTGTAGTGTTTCAGTCTTCTTGTGATTCTGAAGCGATAAAAGACTTGTAAGAAAATGTCGAATCAAGCGAAGGGTTGTGGTAAAGCTTGCACTCCTTGTGTGTGTGTATATATATATATATATATATATATATATATATATATATATATATATATATATATATATATATATATATATATATATATATATATTATTGATAAGGGTATTTCATTTTGTCAGACATTTCGCCGTACTTTATTGATAAAACGTCAGACTCCTGTGGTTCAACACATGCACACAGCTGATGTTGTTATGTAACTGAACCCATTTATGTTTGTTTCTATTTTTTTAAATGACTTAATTTAATCGTGTTTTTATATGTGAATTTTCTTCTCTATAAATTGTCCATTCTCTGAAATGCCTGTCTCTGAATTGTCTATTCTCTGAAATGTCTGCTTCTAAATGTCTGCCTCCAAATTTTCTGGACAGGGTGCAAAGGGTTTGCAATGATGTTATGCCATGCCAGCTGATTCATACTGGTCTGGACAAGATTTGAACTTGTCACTCATATGTTGTGAGCCTATGCCAATGACTAAATTACCATGTGAAGAAAGAAATATTACTGCAAAAAGAATACATCGTTAAGAATAAAAATACATAAAAACAGTAAGTTTCATCAATGCAGGATGAAAGTTTGATGAGTCTAAAAATAACGAGGTTAAAGATACTGAGTGGGATGCAAGAAACGAATGGCTGAAATTCTAATCATCACTCAAGTGTGAAAATTATCTAATATTGGTTTGGTATAGTTGAATTATTTCCTTGAGATGTATCCATACAAACACTTTTCATAATGGTAGATAAAACAGTCCAAGTTACTGAGGTTGTAATCAATGATTTATTGAAAATACACAAGTCATTCAAGTGTGATAATTAGGCCACAATGACCTAGCTTTGTAATGGCTACCTGAGATGCCTTTGCTTACTCATTTTCATAACTATTGGTGAAATGGGGTCCAAGATAATTGTGACTGGTTTTGTTACAACTCAGTACCAATTCTTGAGATGTATCTACATACCAGTTTTTAATTTAAAAGGTGAGCTGGGGTTCAAGATATTGAGGATGTAGTGAATGAATAGATGAAAATACACAAGTCACTCAAGCATGAAAGTTAGGTTATAGTAACCTAGGTTTTGTTTTAGTTTTGTTTTTATGGTTTAACACCATTTTTCAACACAAGATAGGCTATAATTGGAAGCCAGTATTAATGGTAGAGGAAGAACCTGGAAAACCTCGAAAAAGAACCACCGACCCACAAGAAGCTACTATCAAGCTTTCTCATATACCAACATTGGCCAAATCCAAGACTCGAACCCACACAGAAAGAGGTGAGATCGCAGTGATCCATAACAGACAGTGCTTTTGACCACTCGGCCACTCTGAGCCCCTACCTAAGATTTGTATGATTGAGTTAATGTCAAAGATGCAGTCACATGCATATTCTGATTTTATTGATAGAGTCCAAGATACTAAGGGTATAATGAACAAATCGCTGAAAATGCATAAGTCACTCAAGCATGAAAGTATAACCTGGTTTGGTATAGTTACTTTTCATAAGATGCATCCAGATCATAATTTTCATGCATGTATGGGAAATAGAATTCCATATACTGAGGTCATAACACATTAAGTATAAAATTTAGGTCACAGTGAGTAGTTTTGGTATGGCTTAGTTACCATCCACATTACTCTTGTTGAGATGCATCTATGTACTAATTATTATCTGCCTAGGTGAACTATACATATCAAACAAAGAATCAATAATACAATTCATTCAGCTGTGAAAAATGTCACAATGACCTAGTTTTGCTATGGTTGAGTTAGCAGCCAAATACCAATTCCCATAAATGAAGGTGAAATAGGGTTCATAATAATATGAAAAAAAAGTCATTCAAGCATGAACATTTTGTCAAAGTGATCTAGTGTAGCTTTTATTGGGTTAATTTTGTTAAAATGCGGCCACATGTCCATTTTAAGTGAAGCAGGGTCTCAAAAGTTAAGGTATATTGAATAAATAGCTAAAACATACAAGTCATTTAAGTGTGAAAATTAGGTCATGGTAGCCTAGTTTGGATATGGTTGAGTTACTCTTGTTGAGAGAGGTAGTGATGTACCAATTTAAAAAGCAGACAAAATAGGGTCATGGGAATTGAGGATGTAATTAGCACCTTAAAATCCAAAGTCATTAAAGCATAAAAAAGGTCACAGTGATCACAATTTGGTATGGTTGAGTTACTCTTGTTGCAATGCATCCACATATCAATTTTCATGAGTGCAAGAGAAATAGGGTCCCAGATAGTGAAGGTGTAATTAACAAGTTGCACCAAGAAAAGTAACCTGAACCAAAAAAATTGATTACAGTGACCTAGTTTTTATATGTCTGAAATACTCTTTTAAGATGCATCCACACACAAATTTTCATTAAGTGTTGGCGAAATAGTTGAAAACAAAGTGAAGCCATAATTAATGTATGAACACAGAAATGTACAGACAAAACAGTATATTCCCTCTGAATTGTTGGCATCAAAGACAAAATTTTTGAAAACTCAATCTCTGATTTAAATAATGTTAAAATACAAGGAATTGCTATACACTTAATGAAAATAATACAATTTTCTTTTCTTGATTTTCAAAGTTGTCATAAAACTTTATTATTGCATTCAAAATCAATACTGGAAATCACTGACTACTGAAAATAAGTGAATTAATTATAATGGGATAAATATGTTGGGATTTTTAGATGTATACAAAAAAAAATCACTGAATTTCACTCACATGCTAAAGAGCCACATTGAGATTCTCAATGAACAAAACTTATAGACAAAATTTCCATTACATCAGCTTACAAATTCATTTTAAAAAAAACATTTAATTATTGAGTACAAATTTTGTGTATTTAACTGATAAGCTTCCACAAGTGTTTTTTTATCATGTTCAGAATACTAAATGTTAAAACAAAATTTGTGAAGTAAATTATGCTTTTCCAAGAATACATACCCAATCACAACAATACCAGGAAAAGGCTCTGCTACCACTCAAATCCAATTATCAAAAATTGATTTTAAAAAATGTGTCTTTCCCATCCATATGGAATATTGGTGAAAGAAAGAAACACTTCCCAACCCCTTTCTGTACCTCTCTTGCTGCATGTCTGATGTCTTGCATGTTCACTATGTGTTATTTTATCCTATTTTTAACTTGAACAAAGAGCTTTCCTTCATATTTCCTTACACAGTTCACCACAGTGTGCTTATGCCTGTACATAAGCCAAGCAACTTAATAAGAAGATGAAAAATACATTTCTCGTCGTAGCTAAGTCATAAAGATTGAGAAAGCTGTCTGTGCATGATAGTCAACTGTATCTATTATGTCTCATATCGCCACATTCCGAATGCATGGTGTGTAGAGTTCGCTCTGATTTAGTGAGCTGAGATTTTCATGAGGCATATCTATCTCTTGAAATCTCAAAATACATAGAGCATACTGCCAACTTTAGCCAAGATAAATGGTTATAATGCCTTTCTGATGCACTTTACACAGTGTTTCAGCAGTGTGCAGACTGGGTATTACACCACTGCTTCCTATACTCACTGATGGAGGAGTCAGAATAGATGACCATTCTTTGATTGCCAACTGACACCAGCCTGTTCATTGATATGAACCAAAACAGCATGCTTTTCAATGACCCTGCCAACTGGTGCTAGAGCCATCAAGAAATGCATTTTGTATGATTCCATCTTAAAAGAGATGCTGAATAAGGGTTTAAACTAATTTTTAAGAGCCACATCAGTACCCTTGATAAAATTCTGCTTGGAAAAAAGGGTGAGCAATCTTGGCTTAATAAATTCACAATTGGCTAACAGGTCTGATGAACCTAATCATGACCTACAACCGCTACTATGTGATGCCCTAACTATGTCCGAGATATGGATGGTAGCCATTTCCCTTTGTACACTTTCAAAGTGAATGACCTTCATGCTTATGAAATTCTCTCAAAGAACAAAAAGGGTTAAATTATTTTGGTCAAAAAGCTCTCCTGATAAGAGCCAGATGTGAATGAGTAGCCTGTCTGGGCATGATTGAAAAGAAATGCAACTCAGGCTGTTTGAGTAGATTGTGTCTTTTCCTGGTAAGTTTTATTGCTAAATCAAGCAGACTATTCACCTGCAAACTGATTTATCATGTGAAAGCCATGAAAGTACACAAATCTGCTGATAGATAAATAGGTTGATGGACCACCATTCATGAATGGTCTGGCTTTTTCTTGACAATGAATTGGCCAAGACAATGAACCTGCCCAGAATATGTCTGATAAGGCCAGTTATTTTCATCTATGCACACCAGCAAAAAATCCCAAACCAGTTGGTGATTTCATGCCATTAGTTTGAGAATACACTTCACAATCACAGAATTGTCCATCATAACAAGGGCTACATTTCAACAAAATCATTTTCTCCAGAAACAAACTTCACTTACTATGGCATTTCTAGAATGTTGATGTGGACAAGTAACTCTTCTGACCCCTATATGCCAATGACCAAACTGAAGCTGGACAACAGATGGGATCACCAAGTGTACAAGCTGGTATCTCTACAGATTGTAATTTATCGCTGGGGGCTCTTCTAGAGGAATTCCTGCTGTGAACTGTTCTTTGTTGTGCCACTGGCACAGTTAAGACACTATTTTAAACAAGATCACGATTTGTTGACAAAAGTCAACTGGAAAAGGGTCAGCAGCATTGGACTTGATGCACAATTATTAAAAGGCACAGGAGGATAATCAAATTTGCTGCTGTGTTGAGAAGACCAAGGAGATGCAGAAATTCTGCCAGTATCCACTACCCATTTGAAATTGTCTCTATGAGCTTGATAATCCCTGCCATGTGCAACTTACTGTGCAAACAAGGCTGAGGTTTGTATAAATTTCCATGCCAAGGTGGACAAACAACAATGAAGGAGTGAGGTCTCACTTGTCCCAATTGATCAGAAGCCCTAAATGGCTCAAAAACCTCAAGATGATCATTACCGCAATTGACCAAAGATAAATTTAACACGTGTTTTTTAAGAATGTTGCTGTTGTTGTAGGGTTTAACGACATTTTTCAGCACACGATAGGCTATACATGGCAGCCAGTATTATTGGTGCAGGTAGAACCCAGGAAAACCCCGGAAAGAATCACTGCCCATGAGAAGCTACTGGCAAGCTTTCTCACATACCCACTTTGGCCAAATCTGAGACTCAAACCCTTGTAGAGAGATGGGTGAGATTGCATGATCCGTAACAGAGTGCTTTCGACCACTTGGCCACTCGGGGCCTCCTTGAAGAATGTCAACAAGATATGCTGCTGGTACTGGTGATGAGTTTGATGACACAGCTGATGAATGAAAGAGATGACACAGCTGATGCTCCTGGTGAAAGCTCATGAACACATAGAAGTGTGAGACTGGGAAATAGTTCCTTCAAAACCTAACTGCAAGAATGTGTGTATAGGGACAAAAAACTAAGCATCAATTCAGTCTAAATGTACTCCAAATTTGTCCCTGTTTACATTTATCCCGAAACCAGTATGGATCAGTAGTTAGCATGATGAGCTTGTGGCTGAAAGAGTTTAGGTTTCAATCACTGGATCAGCCTGGGTTAGCAACCATGTTGTGTCTCTGGGCAAGGCATTTTACTCCAGTTGCCTTGACACTAAATAACCTATTTATGTTGCAGTGTAATAAGTTACAAAAGCAAAAACAAACATCTGACTGATCTTGCTATCTCTATTTTGAATCTTGATGCAGCTATGTACTTTTTGAGCTGAATGAGGTGTGTGACTGCTCTGAGATTCCTCTAAGCTTGGGTACTAGAAACATTCTGGAATAAAAATTCCAGTGAGTTTTGGCCATAAACTATCTCATCCACCTGTCTGTAAAATAGCCACCAGATCTCCTGTAAAATTCCTGCCTTCTCTGGTTTGGGCAACAGGCTGAAAATGAAAGAGTCTGGTGCTAACCAGAAAGCTGCCTGCAGGTGGTTGTGATGGCAAATCAAGATCAGCTGTTAGGAAGGAGAAACCTCTTTTCCTTTCCCCTTTATTATACTGTCTCTGATATTGAATGAGGGGCTGCTGTCATCTATGCTGGATTATGAATAAAACTGTTGTCTATGAGATTTATTCAGCCTCTTATCCTTTTGCCGCTGATTTTCTCTTCACTACAACTCTGACTGGTGTGACCTGAATGTAGGTGCAGGCAAACAAAAATAGGCTGAAGAGGCAGTTATAATAATACCAGCTGAAGTAATCATTCAATTTTTTTCTGCCAAGCAGCAACTGTATGCCAAAAGGCATCCACCACATGGCCAAGGCATAATGTAATTTTTGGGCAGATGACTATGTGCAGGCCTCTTATCCCACAAGATCAGGGTACTGGTTATCATGTGATGTGCATCCCTGTAAATCACCTTGATCAAGGATAGCCATAAATTCCCATCTATGTTCGCACCTTACACCTGCTGGGCAGCCTAAAAATGTGAAATGTTTCCCAAAAATTAAGAGGGATGGAGAGGAATGAATTCATCCAAGGCCAGCAACTGTGTTGTTACCTCTTGAACTTAACTAGTCAACACGTATGCAACTCCTCAATGCCTGTGGAGAAAGTGCAGTTGGCAGCAATGCCTTTTTTCTTTCTCTGTAGTTAACCTGATGTAGTGGTTACTGGGAGTATTGGATGTTTCACTTTTAATGGATGAGGGACCTTGAAAGTGTCTCCCATTATACTGGCCAGAGACAATGTCTTCAGATGTAAACTTGATAGGTATAAGTCAGTCTCTCTGGACTTAGCTGTATCTCTCTTTTTCCTTTAGTCTTTCTTACAGTGCTGTGGATTAGTTGTTCTCTGGCAATGAGACTGCATGTATCTGTAAACGAACATTTGATATATGCAAGGCAGGTCCATGCATGTGATGTGCTCTTTGCATTAAACCATTTGTATTTTACACATTTCATCAACAAGGGCAATCAATTTCTGTGAGACAAGAACGATGAAAATATTCTAGGAAAAAACAAACTGAAAGTATTGAACAGCATGAATAATCAATGCGTGTTACTAAATAAATATCAGCTGTGTGTGAAACTACGAACAATAAGCACCAATGATATCGTGTTGGAAAATAAGATCAGAAAATAAAACTAAGTCCACATAAATATAAAACAATTTCACAAAATAAATCTTGCAAAGTAATTATCTTTACAATCAATATTCCATTGATGTTGTCCATGGATGGTCAGTACTCCACATGATTAACTTAGATTTTGTGATTATCTTTACAATCAATATTCCATTGATGTTGTCAATGGATGGTCAGTACTCCACATGATTAACTTAGATTTTGTGAATGAATGAGATACAATCTAACTCATAATGAACAAAAGCTAAAAACTGGTAAAGCAACTATAGCAACCTAACAGCAGTGAGGGCAAGGGCTGGACAGTTTTCTCCCTTTGTCTATATGAAATACAGACAAGTATTACGTATATTTAATTTGTACCGTATGATATGTTATTGTGATATTTCTTTGCACTAAGCTGCTGAATTAACAGTATTCATGAAGACTTTAATTTATTGTTAGCACAGCAAGCCTTTTCAAGATTAAAGGTACATCACCACTTTCAAGACTGCCATTCATTCGGAACATCACTGGAATTTATTCAGAATACTCTAAGCTTTTGGACTTGTGATAGAACTTTAAGGACTATTTGGGGTTTAAAAAGACTTTTCACATCATATTATAAGGAAATAATCTGTTTGTTGAATTTTACTAAACTTGTCGGTTTTCGCTCTTTTCTGTTACTTAGATTAAGACCAATAGTGGCATAACACAGGTAAGATGAATGTTTTGTTCATTTTGCAACAGCTGTGAGGTCACAGCTCTTCTTCCTAACAGTAATGTGATCAGTGAATGTATTCCAAGGAAAAACAAGATATGAATGATATCAAACAAGAATTACATTTTCAGTGTTCTAAAGCAGATTACAATGGACCCTGGTATATGCAGATATCTGTGTCGTGTAAAATGGGTCTAGTGCTCTGGTTGGTGAAGGATTCAAAAGTATAGTTTCACAGGTCTGAACTGATAAATATGGAGGTTGCGGATATTAGCTCCCTTGGTTATAGTCAATTGATAATAGTTGATTTATATAAAGCTTAGTCTGATTAAAGCATAATAAATCTTTACCCTTTTTCTTTTTTTTTAACTGAAACAAAGTTGTTAATGTAATAAGACTCTATATAAGCATGTATGTATGCATGTACATATGTATATATCCTGATAGGAAGAAAACTGAAGTAAGGTTTTAATCTTCATTGTGCCTCATTTTACTCTATGCTGAATGGAACAAGTGAAATGTTATAAATGGCGTACACATTATTTTGATACTGTTTAACTTATCAAAATATACAAAATTATAATTTTTTAAAAATAACAAAACTATTAAAAATAATATTAAATCTTAGTAATGGCAATGTGAATGACAATAACGATTTCTTTTACTATATGAAATCATATATTTCAATCATTAATCCAAATTTTTTTAGAATAAAATATTATCCTCCTTTTAGACAAATATATGTTCATTTAATAATTCTTGGTCTAACTGAACTAGTTATTAAGTGACAAATGCTTGCTTTTCTACACATTTCAATGGAAGAAACTGACTTACTTTGCTTGGACTGAAATCAGCAAAATTGGCAAAATTGTCTGCATTTCCCGTTGAAGTACTGGCAAATGGGTCAGAGGATGCAAATGGGTCACTTGAGAAACCTCCAAAAGGATCGACAGAAGGTTTCGGTGGAGCTGGCTTAGAGGGGCTTTGTTTACCTCCTTTCGGTGGTGCAGGACGAGGTGGGGGTGCTTTCCTCTGTTTGGGGGGTAATACTGGAGTTGGAGATTCTGAGCGCATGGAGCTGGAGCTGGCTGATTGTGGCAAGAAGGGATCTGTACCAAAAAGGTCTCCTCCCACTTTCTGCAAAATCCCATTTTGTTATACATGTTGATTAAATGCAGTTAAATGAAGTGTAACAAATTTATGCAAGACAATCAATGAAATAAAAAAAATGAAACAAATATTATTTGTGGATCAATAAGTACATCATACAATATGTTAACAGTATGTTATTGTGATATTGTTTCCACTTTAGTTACTGAATTAACATGAAGACTCTAATGTAATGTATATAATTAACATCAGTAAAATATTTCCAATACATAAAACTACAGTTATGGTGGATTTAATTATCAATTTAATTGAAGCAATTTATGAGAAAATAAGTCTGAATGATGTAATATTAAGACCAAACAAAACTATCACAATTTAACATTAACATAACTAGTGATGAATATAAATGTTTACCAAGCTAAAAGTGTTCCAATCATAAAAGTTTGCTCAAATTTAAACACAGACTGTCTCATTTATCATACTCATCCTTTGATAAATCTATTCATGCTAAAAGAGTTGGGTAAATATGGACTACATTAGTATATCTGATATACAATTCAATTCAATTCACTAAAATATCTGACGAAGACTTACAGATTTACTAGATGTACTTGAACTACCACTACTTGACTCAAAGACAGCAAATGCATCAGTCATTTTTTTACTGCTGGTGGAGGAGGTATTGGAACTTGTAAAAGGGTCAAAACTGGAAAAGGGGTCAGCCTAAAATGGACATTATAATTGAACATGCAAATAGTGAGAGAAAACGAGGCAATGAATATTTTGGTAATGATGAAATGCATGCAAGAAAGATATAGATAATGGAAAAAAGGTATGACACTTCCTTTAAACGTTATTTCATTCAATAACAGGCTGGGTTAATGGTTCAGCATTTTAGAGCACATTCCATAAAAACAATTCTCAAAGCACGTACATTGGAAATAGCATTAACCAAAAGCCATGTAAGCCAATAAAAAATTTCAGAAAACAATTCCTTTAAATGAAAGATGTATAATTTCACTGATTAAAATTTGTGTGAATACCTTGTAATCTCCTGATTAAAATTTGTGTGAATACCGTTATCTCCTGAATTTCACCACAGAATGTCACAACTTCTGACTGCTTATGTAATGCAAGTTTGCATTTGTGTTAATTATGAAAACAAACTCTGCTTCTTATCAAAACATGTTCCTAAAATTGCTTAAGCTAGCAAAAATCAAGCAATAATTAGTCTATATTCATAAAATATTTTAACTGAATAATGAAAACTCCTGTTCCTTATGAATAACTTCTAAAAAGTAAAATATCTTCTAATTCAGCATTTATTTGGGTGTGTTATTTTAATGAAATCAAATCATAACTAGAGAGTTCTCCCTCCTCGCACCCCCATATGACTGAGTGTCACAAGTAGAAAAGAGCAATAACACTTTAAATGGATACAAAAGGAATTGTTTGTTTGTTTGTTTGATTATGATTTTTAACGTAGTTTTAAAAAAAATCAGTCATATCGCTATGATGTCTGCAGTGAGGAAGTTTATAGTTATGTCTAGCACTGGTTATATGCCATGTAGCATGATGTCCCACTCAGTCACATTATCCTGACACCAGGCTGACCAGTCCTAATGCTAATCTCTTAATGCTGAGCGCCAAGTGAGGCAGCTGTTAGTACCATTTTTGGTATGACTCGGCTGGGGATTGAATCCATGATCTCCTGCTTCCGTGGCGGATGCTCTAGCCACTAGGCCACCGGAGCGGACAAAAGGAATGGAAATCATTCTAATAAATAACTGGAGAATACAGAAGAACATGTTCATTTGGCACCAATAATGTAAGACACAGTTGCTATAGTATATACATGTACATTAGCACCAAAATGGCAAAACATGGAAACATATTAGAGCATGATTACAAAATTATAGTATACACATTTAACACCATAAAGGGGCATAACTCTCAGAAAATATATCAAAACATAACATATGCCCATCTTGACCAAAGTTCAATAATATATACCATAGTTCAACACAGTGAAATGAATTTCAATGTTGTTATGATCTAGGGAACTTTGTAAGAATAAAGAGTGACAAGCAACAAGTTTTGTATATCTGAAAATATAAAGTTAGTTCCTTAAAATACAAAGTGAAAGAATTAAAAACAACAGTGGTTAACGAATTCCTAAAAATTACTATCAATTCCAAGTAATCTGATATGTTTCAAACATTATTTTAAATGAAAAGTGTAATGTGCTTATGTGCTAACACCACAGAAGGATCCAAATGTCCTTTAACTGAATGCAAGGCAAATGCAAAAACTATAAATCCCAAATGTCCTTGAATGCTCCACAGTAAATCCAAAGACATAAATTCAAAACGTCTTTGAATGTTCCATGGTAAATGGAAAAATATAGGGCTAAAACTTTAAAGAAATGTTACAGCAATGTAGTTCCAAAGAATGATATATAACAAATTAAATAAACCAAGCCTTAAGTACTCTTTCGAGAGAAATGTCAACTTTAAGAGTAAGTGATTATGCATTCTACTTTTCATATAAAGAAAGATATATTAAGCTAACAAAATAATAGCTAATATGCAATTTATAGAATGTGATTCCAGCCTTTCAGTGAATCATCTAATAATTTAAAATACCTCATATGCAGTGAACAGTTCTAGCCAATCAGGAACTTATCAATGAAGTTGTACTATGTATTGTATATAATTCATCTCTGCAGTACAATCCATTTATAAGACATTAGCATTAAAAAATAGTTTTAAAAACAATATACTGTTTGCACGTATGTATGTATGTGCAAGTACATCCATGCATTTAATGTGTGTCTCTCTCACACACAGACATCCAAGCCTAATAATATATGCCTCTGCCACACTCATGGTGATGGCATACAAATACTCAAAGAAAAGCATTGTATTTACTCAAACAAATCCCAATTATAAAACAGGCCCATGAGAACATTAATACTACATGTACACATATGATTCTGGAAAATCAATCAATCAATTGATCAATCAATCAATCACTTTTAATTTCAAGAATACACACTGGGTAAAATGTACATGTTACTGAGAAATAACATATCATCCACAACCCAATAAAGACTCCTACTGGTAGTACCCAAAATCCAGCAATCTCAATTTGCATACTATTATAATAGTTCCCTATTCACCAATAAAGCATCTTATATTAAGCTTACATGTGCTTTTATCACATGGATGTTTTATACAATGCATTACCTTGCTAGAAGCAGTTTCCATTGAAGAACTGAAAGCATCCTTGAATGGATCATCTGATGCAAAGGGATCTGAACCAAATCCTTCCGATCGAAATGGATCGCCTGGGAAAAGTGAAATGTTTTCTTGTTCTCAATCACAGACTTATGTAATGTACATCTCAACTAAATAGTTAACATTAAAATTTTCTGATAAATCAAGATTTATTAAAAGTCTATTCTAAACTATTGTGCAGTGCTAATGGTATAGTAGAAGGTTATATGCATTCATAAATATAAATGTAATTTAAAAAACTGTACACAGTTTAACACAGAACTAAATATATATTATCGTACCTGAGTGACATGAGTGAACTATGCTCAATACACTCTGTTTGTAATATAATTTATGATTAGTAAGTTTGCTGAATAAAGGTTACAAACTTCATAAATTTTCAGCAAAACTGGATATTCCTGCAAAGAAAATAAAAATGATCATAAACTTAATTTTTTTTTATAATATCAAGCAATGGGGGGTCAGAGGTGTTATGTATGTATAGGGTTAAATGAAACATCTGGGCTATATAGTGCCAAGTAAGTTAAGGTATCTGATAAAGACAAAGGTTAAGGTAAAATTGTACACTTGTAGCAGTGCTTCCCAAACTGTCTGAAAAAATATTTCACGATTTATCTTTGATTAAATAAAAAAAATTTACGTTTCACTCATGACCTTTACTGCATGTAATAAAAAACAATCTGGTTTAGAAAAAATTCATTTTTAAATTAAATGATGTATCTATTCTGAGAATCTCCCATAACATCCAAAGTATCCAAAGCATGACATTAAATGAAACCACAGAATACATCATTTTTAATGATATAGGTACTAATATTCAAACAAATCTGCATGAAACCTGAGAATACATAAATGGAATTCTACATTGTAAATTATCTCAAGAATGAGTAGATTCCCACATATTTTGCAGAGTTCTTAAGAAAATTTTCATAATTATTGTTCCTTTTAAATGAAGATGTTAAATGATCTGAAGTTTTATCTAGCTTTCTTACTACATACACATACATTTAAATACACTTACATATACTTTTCACAAATATAGTCCTCATCTGAAAAGACCATCCATCTTATAATGCCCTTTTCCCTGTGCAGAACAGGTGGCCTTATAAGAGGGGTACTACTACTGTGAGTGACTTACTTCCTTTGAATGGGTCCTCTGCCTGGAAAGGATCAGTTGGTGTTCCTTCACTCCCAAAAGGATCTTTGGTTTTAAAAAGATCATCCTTGAAATCATCCATAGCTGAGCCTGCACTGAAATTACTGATGGTACTCACTGGACTGCCCATCTGGAAAACAGGAACATATGTACAGTACAACCATGATAATCCGTATCACCAGAATCCAACTTATTCCCAAAGAATACAAGAAATTTAATTAAACTGTCTTGCTTGTCCCACAGCTGCATCACTGCTTGGGCCACGAGTGGCCGAGTGGTCTAAAGCGCTCTTCGTTATGAATCACTGCTGTTTCACCTCCATCTGCGTGGGTTCGAGTCTCAGATTCGGCCAAGGTGGATATGTGAGAAAGCTTGCCAGTAGCTTTTGTAGGTCGGTGGTTCTTTCTGGGAGGTTTTCCGGGTTCTTCCTCCACCATTAATACTGACTACCATGTATAGACTATCGTGTGCTGAAAAATGGCATCAAACCCTACAACAACAACAACAACAGCATCACCGCCATAAAAAAATAGTACATGTATATTTATCACAGCAATACAAATAAATCACTATAATCAAAGGAGTTTGCAAGCTGTGTCCAAGACAAGTTTTCCACTGCATCTTCACTGTTCATTGATCAGATACATTTCTCTGCTTACTGACACAACAAATGCAACAACAATGATGCAACATGTTACAACTTTGTCTAGTCCAGTGTTTCCCAAGTGTGTACATGAAAGGGTTTCAGGGGGTATGCAGTAGAAATTAAATCACTAAAATCTGCACACAAATAAACATTGACAGATGGAAAAGAGGTATGCCAATTAGACTGATGTACCAAAAAAGGATGTGAATGTTAAAAATTTGGGAAACACTGGTCTAGTCCATGCTTTGAGATAACAACTATGACATCATTCTTTTCAGTTTTGACAGTTACTGTTCTAATTTAAACATTTGGGGAAACTATACATTTTTTTACTTAAACTTTGGAATCATTATTGTCAAAAGACATTAAGTTTTATTGTACTGGTTGATACATGTGAACCTTCCAGACAAAAATTTTATTCTTATGGTATCTGAAATTCCTCCCATCCTTCCATTCATTTAACTCCCATTTGGATATGTGGGAGTCACAGATACAATTCCAGGGCCTGATAGAAAATTTAAATCACTATATTGCTGGTCATCAGTGCATTTTGGGTAATCTTGATGCTTGCTTTCTATATAATGTATAAAGTTTTTGTTTGTTTGTTTGATTAGCAGTTTTAATGTAGCTTTAAAAATTTTCCAGTCATATCACTACGATGTCTGCAGGTGAGGCAGTTTATAGTGATGTCTAGCTGTGGGGCATCATGCCGCAGACATGTAGCATGATGTCCCACCCAGTCACATTATCCTGACACCAAGTCGACCAGTCCTAACACTAACCTCTTAATGCTGATATTGTATAAAGTGCAGCGAAGTAAATCCTTTGATGTACCTCAGTGATCTGAACATACCAAAAAATTATGGGTGCAAGACTCTATCAATAAGAAATATCAATGAATACCTCAGAACGTCAGAAAGTCTTTAACGACAGAAAATGATCACATCAGTAACGAAATACTGTAAGTAGGTTAAGATGTACACAATTCGACAAATTACATCTTCACATAACTCTGTTGACACAGTGAGAGAAATTCAAGTGTGCTGACATAATTTTGCTGATACACTGAGAGTGGTGAGTGTGTCTTGACATTGTCCCATGAGACGATACTTTCCCAAATGACCAAGAATCAAACTCAAACCCACACAGATAGAAGTGAGATGGGTGTGATCAATAAATGTGAGCGGTTTGGACCACATGGCTACCTGGGGTTCCCACTTACATATGTTGATGTGACACCACTAGTATGTACAAGTGACAATGTTCAAATGCTCATTTAAGTATCAAACAGCAAGCATATATTCTTTAACTCAACTCCAGTGTCAATTTGGTCTGGTTTTCACAGCTCCTTCACAAAAGTGTGGCCATGTTTGTGGTCAGATCTGCACCATTTTTATTCTGAGCCAATTAAATATTGCAAAAAGTGTTTAGGTGAAATCTTGCCAATACCACCTTTCATGCTGGAGAGGTGATATTTTCAAGATGGTAATGATGGAATATTAGTAAAGGTCAGATGATCATGATTTTCATTCAGAAGCTGATATTAGCTGCTAAAATATTGCTTTCATGAAACCTCTCAATGAGATCATACATTCAAGAAAAGCAGCCATATGATTTTCACTACATCCATCAAGGCAGCCATTTTGGAAAGCTATATGATTTCACTTTGGTGATTTATGACACAGCAACACAAGCAAGATTATTTAGTGCTGTGGCAACTTAAGAAAAGTACCTTATCAGGGATGCACCACCATACCATACAATCTGGCCTGATCCAATGGTAGGATTAATTCCTGCATCCTTCTGGTCATGAGTCGAACACACTAATCCTGAACCAGCACGGCTCATTTTTAATCACAGCATCACAATAATTAACATGCCATTCCCATGACTAAATACAGGAATAATTATATACTGCATGAAAGGATAGGTTTGTTTTAAATGTTACTATGACGATCCATTAAAAAAGAATGACAGCAAGGTTTTCATGATAGATGAGACAATGACCATACTGGATGTCCAAGGGGTTAAAGTTCATTAAAACCAGCTAGACACCAGAATAAGTCTTTTAGTGAAAATCTCTAGTCAATATGATAGTAAGTGAAAAACCTGAAAGCCAAACTAAAACTATATATAAATGTACTATTTTTTTAAAATTTAGTTGAAAATACTAATGTGACAGCAAAATAGTTTATACTGAACAGAAACAGAAATGTAAATGAATTATTAATTTTTTGGGAATCATTTATTTGAGTGTTTTGTAGTTACCATTAATTTTACACCCAGCAAATTATATTCTATCTGAACAGAAAAGCAATTCAAGAACACAAAACTTGTCACTGTTTCAAAACAATAAAAAATGTAGCCATGAATATAAATTAATGCAGTAATTCATATACCATTCACACTACATTGCAGGGCGTTACAATTTAACATCTGATTGGACAAAACTCTTGGCATTACTTTGCATACAATGAATCCTGAAAAGAGGGGAAACAGACAGAAATTGAAATTGAGTGTGCCAAGCTTCACTTACTGTAGCTCTTGTGCTGAACTGATCATCGGAAAATACAGATGTTGTGCTATTAATGTCATCTCCAAGAGAGGTTAATACACCTGTGCCTTGTTGCAATGCCCTCTGTTGGTCTTGCAAGTGTTGTACTCTTGTTCTTGCCTTGAAAAACACAGAGAAAATAAACAATTTTACCCCATATGGCAAAAATAAAATACAGCTTAATTACTTGTCCTTGTATGAAATAACACAGAGACCATAGAAACTTTAGCAAAACAAAATACTGCTTAATATAAAATACTTGTCTTTCCCCTTACCTCCCCTTGCCACCGTTGGGTGTCGCTAGTTTAATAAAACTGAAATAACACAGAAAATATTAACTTTTACCCCATCTAAGAAAACAAAATACTGCTTAATATAAATTACTTGTTCTTGTCTGAAATAGCAGACCACAGAAAATTTACCCCATATGGTAAAACAATATACTGCTTAATGTAAATCATTCCTATAAACATGTATATCAGTTCAATGAGACTTTCATATGGATTGCTGCTCTTGTATGAAAAAGGAAAATAATTTATAAACTATGGATCAATAATGACATTTCTGGTTTCCTGGGGCAAGTTAATTTTTACCAGGGCAAGTAAATATTCAGATGCAGATTACCATCAGAATGCTGAAAACATGTAGTGATTTTGTGTAAATGTGGATTAAAATCAGTGACAGACTAATTGAATGAATGGTGTTTAAAAACTATGGTAATTGTTTCTAGTTTATAAATACATCAAACATGATTATGACCTTAGTCATGATAAGTTATAAGGCACAATGCATTTTCTTACAAGGCAACATGTCAACTGATTGAGTTCACATTATATTTGCTGTTTAACACCAATATATTTTCAGTTCTTATTTGCTTTCTGCTAATGAATATTCAAAGCTGTTGTGTATCCTAGATTCTCAGTTCAAGTATAGTAAGTTTTTTCAAATGAAAATGACAATGGAAGAAATAGAGGAATGACTAACCCTACCATTATTCACACAGGTGAAAGATTTAACCTCTCGTTATTCAAAAGACTAAAAGATTTGATGTTATCAAACTGATCCTTACACCTGCTTTTATTTACCACAAGGAATACAGTGGTTTTATCCTATTAATTTATATAATAATGGAAATAAACAGGAGCAGCATTAATATGAAAGCAAAATTTTATGTCAAATAAGGAAGCATCCTCATTTTTGTTAGAAAAACTCTTCCTGACTGTACACACTATTCTACCTTATCATCTGTACACACTATTTCACCTTTTCATCCGTGTGTACCTTAAGTAACATGGATTTTGTTTACTAATAGAATGTCTACTTGAATCAACTGTGAAACACAGTCAATTAAGCTTCTGACAGGTACAAGTAATAATTCTTGTGGACAAATAAATCTGTATAAAGACACATGTATTAGAGATTTTAAAAAAACTTTAAACTTAATTCAGCTTTGGGCAATCAAACAAGGTGTTATTTGTGCATCTTTAATTCTAATCAATAATAAATACATGATAAAAAAGGAATAAATATCATACCTGATTAATTTGTAACTGCACATCTTTATGTGATTTGGTAAGTAGTTCAAGTTGTCTTTTACCAGCATCCACTTTCTGTTCAAGCTGTGTTTCCTCCTCCCGTAACTGATTCAATTCTGTCTTGAGTTTTGCAAATTCTTCATCTTGTTCCTATACAAACAATGTTGGCTTGTTTTTAGCAGAACTTTTAACAAATTATGAGGCAAAATATGCTGATAAAGGAGAAGGTAAGTGCTTTTCCCTAGAATCCACTTCATAATGGAAGCATTTATATGCAACAAATCCGATTAAAAACAAACCCACTTGAAATTTTAGATACTAGATGTCAATTGACATTTACATTCATTATTCTCAAGACATCATACTGAAAACCCTGTATTCAGACAACTCAAAGCTAATTCTTTAGTCCACTCTGTTTATAAATATCCAAGTTGACCATCAAGATTACTAGATTGGATCTATGTAATATATTATTGATAAACTCATATATGTGTCAATATAATAGAGATGTCACCAACAATATCATGCATTTGAAATGCAAAGTTCAAAGTGTAAAAGGGGCCATAACTCTATTAAATTTGTCCAGAAAAAGGTGAAACTCTAATCTGACCTGTTTTCTTATTGTAAAACACCCAGACAGGCATGGGTAACATTATTTGCTCCCCTCCCAAGATATGGAAGAATCATACATAAAGTTTTAAAAATAATCAAAGTACACTACAGTCCTTATCTACACTTTCAGTAACAGGAAATTATCAATTTCAGACATACCTTGACCGATTTTTCCTGGTTCATGAGTTGCATCCTTAAACTGTCAATCTGTAAAATGAAAATCAGAATGTGCTTATAAGTATTTTAATAAATGAAAAGTAAACTATTTAACTTTATCCATTTGATTAATTTGTACATTCTTTAATCATTTATTGGCTTACTTTTAAAGATTTTTAGGAACAAAGCATTTTATCCACTTCATGTTGAATGTTCATCAACTTTTACCTCTTGTTAGTGATCTTCACCTCACAGTATTCACTTACTTCTGTGGTACAAGTCAGTACTTTAATACAAAGCAGTGTTATATGAACCCATAAGGTAGGTAACAACAACCCAGTTTTGATGCATGAAACATCTTCCCATGATACCTTTCAATGCATGTTTGGTGGAAAAAGATGTTGTTAATGCATTCCAGTTAGAACCTGGATTCAAATAAAACATGCAAAGTAGGTCACTTAGACCAAATTTTAGTATCTGACACTTTCATCACAAGATGCACCTGGAATATAAGTTTAGTGGCAACAGGTGAAAAAGTACTGGAATTAGAGACAAGATTTATCTTTAAGTAATGTTCAATAACTCTTTAAAAGTATGTTATGGTGACTCGGTTTTGAATACATTCACCTGAAGACAAATCTTCAGTATAAGTCTGGTGGCAATAGGTACAAAACAGCACTTGAATTAGACCATGGACACAGTTGTTACCTGTTAAGTAGGTCTCGGAAACCCAATTTTAGTCCATTACACACATTCATCCTAACGTGCAGAGACAGTACAAGTTTAAAGTAACTAGGTCTGGCAATAAAGATTTTTGAGTCTACACCAAGAAGGAATACACAACCTTTTATTGCAATTTTGAATGGATCCTGGTAAATAGGCCAAAGCAAATCAGTTTTAGTGTGGGACACATATTTAACCCAGTATGCTTAATCCAAGTTTAGGGGCATGAAATGACAAGGTTTTGAAACTGAGCCCAGACATCACTGTCTGTTACATACAATTGTACATAAATATTGAAAATCTTATTTATTCTAGGTAAAATGTCTTCATTTCTCACTATTTATTTGATCATAATATGTTTGAAGTAAATACATTACCTCGAAAAACCAAATCAAGCAAAAAAACATTAAAACTGTATTGGCTTGGTTTAGCAGCAATTGTGCAAACCGGTTCTCTCCTCATGGATAAGGCTTGGCACCAAATCACTCCAGTTGTCAGTTACTACTGTAGCAGAGGCATACACATTACAAAAATATAACTGCTGAGAGCATGGGAAGATGAGCTTGTATTATTTATTAATAAGTATTATTGGAGAATTATATTTTACCTTCAAAACACAGGATTATTATTCAAGAATGCTACCCAATCATAATATGTTATAAGAACAGGTAAGAGGATAAGGGAGCAATAGTCTCTAATCTTGGAATCAACCAAGACTCCAGTCTCTTAACTTCTTCGAAGCAATTTATTATGAAGAAAATATGGGGATAGGACTGGCAGTTGGCATCTCGAAGTGAAAGTCATGTAAGAGAAGAAAAACTTTTCTTCCCACCAATCCAGTTAATTTGATCTTTGTTTTTACAAAGTTGCTGATAGTCCTGGGTTGGTAGACTCTTTTGATGCCACTACAGGTCCCACCAGGTTGAAATGATATTTTGGCATGAAAGGTCTCTAAGGTAGAAGCTAGAAAAGATTGTCTCTGACCTCCATCTCAAAACTTGGATGATAAAAATCGGGGAGCAGTTTCACTGGAAAGTTACGCTTGTGATGACTGCCCAAAATATGAAAGAAACTTTATGAACTTGAATTCAATATTCAAAATGTGCAGTGACGATAAACATTATGTTCAGCTTAAAAGTTTGTAAAGTACGCAATGACTTTACCACTAGGACAGTTGCGCAAATTTTAGTTTGAAACCCTATGCATATGAAACTCAATGGCTTGCTACTGTCTCAGTTTGAAGTAATTCTTGGAAATTATTTTTCCATTTCACATGACAATGGCAATCATATTTCCAACCACGAGTCATACTCAAATTGGCATGTTAAGTCCAATAAACATTAATTGTGTCCTGTCCAGCTTTTATTCACAAGAATCTGAGGTGGCACTCCAGTTTCATATTTTGTATAGGTTTATAATTTGTAAAAGAAAGAATTTTATTGTGTTTCCAAATTTAGTTATACTGGCTATTAAAAAAGATATTGTATATGTTAGGTATTGTTCAAATAAAATTTAATTCCCTTTATTTTGGTGCAAGATCGATAGGTGTAATATGGATTATATAACATACAGCTTGGCCTTTCAAAAAAAGCCAAGTTAGATCCCCACATCCTTTCTTAGATGGGATATAATATAATATAGCCTGAACTTAATCACTGGTGTAGAAAGCAAAGATCACATTTTGGTCATCAATGGGAATGAAGGATCATCTGTTAGGTCCCATTGGCAAATGACACCATGTGAGGGGATTCTGCTGTCATCATAAAGCAATAGAAATTCTGGACTGAAATTCTGTTTTCACAGCAAATAGTAGCCACCACAGAAACGATTCAAGACACATACCTACGAGAATTCAACCAAGATGGATAAGAACTCCATGCCCAAATTAATTAAATGCTGAGAAGAATAAGACAGGGTCCTTATCCACAGAAGGGGAAGGAGTGGTCATATTTAGTACACCTTACCATGTCCTTGCTATTTTTCCTAGGAAACAAGTTTGGACCTCAATGTGGCAGGTACTTTGTTGTGTTTGAGTCTGTCGTCCCACTGTGAACTGAAAATGTCTTTGCAAAGGTTTTCAAGAGGAGAGTGAATGTAGAGAGAAAGCATCTTGTCCCACAAGTTATAGAATAAAAATGGATACTGCTATGGCATTGGAAGCGAGTTTTGAGCTGGTCTGCTAGTACACATGCTAGTACACATGCCATATGGAAGACTGGGAAGGCTTCCTGATGGATTCTTGACAGAACAGTTACACTAGAATCAGATCTGCGCCAAACAGTCAAAGAAACCAATATGAAACCTACGCCTATCATATTTCAAAATAGTTGTTGCATGACAAGGAAGGGCTTCTGGTACATATACACTGAGGAAGGTTTGATGGTCCCAAACCTACTATGTCTCTTTTAAATAATACAACTTTAATGTGAAAAATAAGTGTATCTTTTAGCATACCAGGTTAAAAGTTGATGGAAGTCACTGGTGCCAAAGGAAAGGACTTTTAATCCAATCAAACATGTCCACAACTGGAGTAGCTCTTTGTAGCTGCATGAATGATGGTTGGTCTTGACTAAGAGATCAACAGACACTGGAATAGCAAGATGCCACTTGCATTTTAGAAGCAGGAGGTAGACAGAATTCTGGTGGCAGAAGTTATAAAACCTCTTTTATAATATATCAGTGTCTTCTCTAAACATCATCAGAGTGAAAAGAGGAAGATGGTGCTTGTAAACAATTATGTTCACAAATGGATGAGTATGTGGATAGGCAAACCATGAATATCGCTCCATCAAGTGAGCCAGTAAAACATGCAGGATTGTGAACAAAGACCTGTCCATGTTTGGATAAGGTTATCTCCAGGTGTTCGCTGTGTGCATCCCCTGCTGTCTGGGACCAGTACTGGGCATCAGGGTACATATGTTGATATAGCCAGTACTGAACCATGAAGGAGCAGAGACCAGTGATGGAGTGTTCTGGTGCCAGTCAACTATATTTCTATGGGCACAATCCTGGGTAGTGGCAGATACTTTTTGGGAGGAATGCAACCATTGAAGCAGCTGAAGTGGTGAGGTGAACAAGACAGGGAGTCTGTCCTTGTTGGGATACAGTGATCTCCAGGTGTTCATTCAAACATTCCCCATCATCCTGGTCTGGTACCGGGCATCCAGTACTAAACCATGGTTGCAGCCAGTATTGAGTCATGGCAGAATCATGACTGGTGATAGATTATAAACTATGTTGTATCCACTGCAAGAAACATTTCATGTAACTGTGCATTTAAGTGGGCTTTGTATGCATTTCAAAAAGTAGATTTGAACATAAAATTATTATTAATTAATTATCCACTAAATCAAAGACAAAGAGAAAATACTGCTACTTCAGAAAGTAGATTTGAACATAAAATTACTCTGATACTGTGGATATTTTGGAATGAGAGAATGTGTTTTCAAATGCTGATTCATGTTTTTGTTGCATTCAGTGAAACATAGAAGCCAAAAATGATTTATTAATTATCCACTAAATCAAAGACAAAAGAGAAAAGACTACTGTTAATCTGTAAGCAGTTCATTTCCCACATATTTTATCAGTACTGATTGAATTATGTTTGACTGAAGGTAACAGTTAAATAAATTAGATTTTAGTGCTCATCTTTTTTATACTTTATATAATAATTTCTATACTTTATATAACATTTTCTACATTTATATCATTTTTTTATGTTGCATATAACATTTTCTATGTTTATTCATACAATTATCCTGTTTTACAAACCTGTTTCTGTTCCTCTTCACACTTTTCTCGTATTTCTTTCACATTAATCTCTAAATTTGATTTCTGGAAAGATACAACGTACTTAAAATCAGGAATAATTCTGTAAACAAAATAACATATATAAAATTATATATACAAGATTACAACTTATTCCTGTTAGGCTATGTATGTACTACTTTTTATAAGTCAGGTTTACCAGGCATTTCAATTGTTTCAAAGTTTGGTCAGAAAACTTCTCAATTTGTTTTAATAAATCTTATGGCATACAAATCAACCTTTAGTTCAAAAACCAATTTATTTTTGCATTGTTTTAATCTGATGAAGAGGAAATGATTCACATGCTTCAATGTAATAATTTCTTTTACACAATATTGAACATCGTTATTGTATTTCTCATTCTCCTGAATAAAATGTAGAATATAAAACAAATTCTTTCTCATGAACAGAAATTATGCTTTAAAGCAATATAATGTTTACTGGAATTATTTGTTTTTTCAAAAGTGCATCAATTTCAAACTTACAAATTTGTTTTAAAAAAACATAATTTTGAATTCCTCATGTTCCTCTGTAAGATGTAGGTTATTAACAAAATAGCATGACAGAACAAAGATATTTAATTCTGAATCAACAGTTCCATTGTATCAAAGAGTACAATAAATGGGACATAATACACCCACCTAGTGTTTGATGGCTTCTATGATGTCACTAGTGGGGCATTACTGACCAATGGGTCTCAATGACCTAGATCTTTGGGCAAGCAATGTCATCTTGAGCTAAAGTTTCTAAGCAGAAACCGTTTTTTCACATTGTCTTACCATGACCAAAACATCTGACTGCAGATTCTATTGGTTTCTTTTTCATCCTAAGTATTAACCATTTTCAAAGGTAAATCAAGTGACTTGCTCCAAAATAAAAGTTATTCTGTAAAAACATGTATTTTTCTTTGGGCCACAATGACCTTGTTCTCTGACCTTTTAACCACAAGGTCAACAGAACTTTTCATACCTGAAATGTAAGCACTCCCATAAAATGAACTTTGGTCACGGCATGTAATCTAAAACAAGAGTTTTTAAAAAAAAACATTTTTCTTCTTCAGTCAAAATAATATTGACCTTGGACTTTTGACAAAAAAGGTCACTGTGAGAACAACTTTACCAACATGCAGAGAACATAAAAGTCATCCATTTAAATGATGTATTTGACATGGAGTATTGGCCTGCAAGACCCTACCTTATCATCCATATAAATGATGTATTTGACATGGAGTATTGGCCTGCAAGAACCAACCAAATCCTGCATATAAATGATGTACTGGACATGGAGTATTGGCCTGCAAGACCCTACCTTATCATCCATATAAATGAAGCATTTGACATGGAATATAGGCCTACAAGAACCAACCAAATCCTGCATATAAATGATGTACTGGACATGGAGTATTGGCCTGCAAGACCCTACCTTATCATCCATATAAATGATGCATTTGACACGGAATATAGGCCTAAAAGAACCTACCAAATCCTGCATATAAATGATGTACTGGACATGGAGTATTGGCCTGCAAGACCCTACCTTATCATCCATATAAATGACGCATTTGACATGGAATATAGGCATACAAGAACCAACCAAATCCTGCATATAAATGACGTATTTGACATGGAGTATTGGCCTGCAAGACCCTACCTTATCATCCAGTTCATCCAGACATTTCTGTGCTTCTTTTTTCTGATTTTCTAACTGATGTAGTGTGTTAGTTATGGCATCCAACTCCTTCTGTAACATTTGGACCTCTCCATTAATGATTTTAATGTCTGCATCTCTCTGAGCACTGTCTTTCTCAAGCTGCAGCTTTTCCCTGTCAAATCGAAAAGAATAAATTGTAGTATTATCCTTGACATGTGCACATACATGAAACCTTTGTATACATGCAAATAATACTAGTTTTCAATTACACACCAGAGGCACCACTAAACTTTAAAATGGTTACCATGTCTATCAAGGAGTATTATAGGATAAACTAATGTAGTATTCAGTGTGTGTGTGTGTAATTAGCATTTTTAACATAGCTTTAAAAAAAATTGAGTCACATCGCTACGATGTCTGCAGTGAGGCAGTTTATAGTGGATGTCTAGCACTGAGGCATCATTCTGCAGACATGTTGCATGATGTCCCACCCAGTCACATTATCCTGACACCAGGCCGACCAGTCCTAACACTAACCTCTTAACCCTTTTAACCCTAATCTCCCCCATATTTCAGCACAATAACCCGAACCTCCCCGGCAATTTTTGACAATTTTATAAAAAGTAAAATTTTGCAAAATAAAAGTAATATTATGCCTTAGAATGATAATCCACTGATATAACAGCAAATATCAAATTGTCTCTTTTCAAACATGCTTATAAAATGCTTTTTATTACTATGACTATGTAACAAATTGTCTCGAAATTTTGTTCATGTTGTACCATTCATGCAAGATCTATATTTCACTGACCATCTAGCAAATAACATAACACAAGCCGGTATACCGGCCTGTCGGGTTATGACGGTAGATAGCTAGGCCAGTATATCGGCATTTCGGGTATATACACCGTTACAACCGGCCTGTCGGGTTCAAAGGGTTAATGTTGAGTGCCAAGTGAGGCAGCTGTTAGCACCATTTTTGTAAGTCATTGGTATGGCTCGACCAGGGATCGAACCCACGACCTCCTGCTTCCACAGCAGATGCTCTAACTACTAGGCCACTGGAGTGGTGTGTAGTATTCATACTAATTCTTAAACAACATGTCAATAAATATCAACAAATTTCATGAAAATCATGCATCGTATGTTCATGCCCTGCCTTTATTTTTTCATTAAATACAACCTATATTCAGAACATTCCCCTCTTTCTTTCAAAATGAAGGGGGATTAAAATTCAGTCATCATTATGACACAATAATTACAGTAATAGTCAACTCTCATATATTACAAAATAATATTCAGTTTTAAACAGCAAATCGATGTCTGTAGTAAGCCTGATCTTTACAACAGAAAATATACTGCTTCCAAATCTAATAGCAATTTTCATAGCAACAAACATATATCTCCTTCATATATTGCTTTTTAAAGATAATATATTTGCTCAGGATTTTATTTCAACTGTGAATATGACATTCGTCTGTAAACATTTATTTTTCTAAACCAAGAAGGCACATCCGGCATGTGCTCAAAGGCATTGTTGTAAATCAGTGACCTTGACAAAAAAAAGCATATTACATGTTGCATAATTAATTGTCTTCATAAAGAATTAACGCAAGGTCAAAGGGGCAAATATTGTAGAATAAATTTCATTCGCTTCATAATAATTCTTGCTAAGTATGAACAAAATCCATCTGTTGGCTTAGGAAATGTAAGGAAATGAAAAAAACTTAAACCACAATTTTAATGCAAATTTATGACAATCATGCACAGTATGAATGATCATAGCTTCTTAATTTTTTATCCAAATTATGAACAAATTCATCAAGGGATTGGGGAATGTGTGCAAATAAAATGTACTGAGTCAAGAACCTTGATGCAAATTGCACATGAATGTGACCTTGACCACATGGTCAAGCTTCATTATTATTCATGTCAAAATATGAAAAGAATCTATCTCTAGGTTCAGGAAATAAATGCAAATGAAAAACTTTACCCACAACATTGAAAAAAATGTATGACTATGCAAATGTTAACACTGTACTCTGCAGAAAAGTGACTATCTCTTTTTTCCTACAACTGTGAACTTGTCAAAAAAGACATTTAAATATGGGATATTTTAAACCTATTATAATGCTATTTAACACTTGAAACTATTAAATGAGTTTTAAATATAGGTCAATGTGTACAAGATTTTAAAACTAAATTATTGTAATCTTAGTTATTAAACAGATTTTTATTTCTGACTCACTTGTCTCATTTATACATGTAATTTTTACTAATGAGAAGACAACTCCTCTTAAATTAATTTCTTTTATCAAAAAAGATTTATTACTATAAAAGAATGATAGAAATATGTTTATTTCAATGAAAGTTGAATGGTATGTTTTAATTAATAGCATCAGTGTCTTTGATAGTTTTTTTTTTAAAGAGTCCCTTCGGAACCCCTAAAGCTGGATGTAGGGGTAAATTCACTTTCTGGGGCAATGCCTATTATTTTGTCATTTATAATTGACTTGCTACATTAAAATAGAATGACCGAGTGACTTAAATTCATCCAGACATATGATCATACGGATGAATACACTTTTGGTAAAATACTGTGAATGGACACATCGGGATTAAATGGGTCCAATAATCATATGCTTGATTGTATGTGTATCAGTAAGTAGGAAAATATTTACACATACATTAGAGCATGGTGGAAGGATAGCATGGTGTGATGGTTAGCATGGTGTGATGGTTAGCATGGTGGAAGGATAGCATGGTGTGATGGTTAGCATGGTGGAAGGATAGCATGGTGTGATGGTTAGCATGGTGTGATGGTTAGCATGGTGGAAGGATAGCATGGTGTGATGGTTAGTTATCTCATTTGTGGTCTAAGTGTCAAATGGCTTCATTCAAGGTAAATTCAGCTGACATAGATTCTATTCACACCTGTACCATTAGATGATTAAACTCTCTGATCCACTTGGTCATCACAGATCACTGACCAACAGTTAATTATGCAGGATCAATAAACAGAATGTATTTGAATCGACCATTAATCTTTAATCATGCCTGATTAGCTTGTGATTTCTGTATGAAAATTACAAACTCAAATCCACAAAAACTGATACACCACAATAAATGTTGAATTAGTAGCATGTAAACAGGTATAAGCTGTTCATTCTATTTTTGATTTCCAGTGAATGTTATGACCTTTGTTTTCAAGGTATAAAATGCATAATATGCAATAGCAGATTCAACTATCCACTCCCCATCTAGTAGGGACATAAAATAGGTCACAATTACTCTATAGACAGTACAACCTGTCTTGAAAGACAACTGCTATGAAAGACCACCTGTCCTCCATGGGGGGACCAGATTTATCTTGTATACAGCATTATGACATGTTATTTGAGACCATCTGTCTTGAGAGACTTTTTTATTTGGCATAATAATAATGAGGACTTTGTATAGCACCTAATCTTTAGAAGCTCTAAGCGCTTTACAACATCTATAATGATATGACTACACTACAGAAAAACAAAAAACATAAAATTGGAAAAAATGAAAACATACTGAAAACATATAAGATACAAAACATTATTAGGTCTCTAAGTTTGTTCCTGCAGTCAAAAAAAGGTGAGTTTTAAGAGCACTCTTAAAAGGGACCACTGTGTCTTTGTGTCTAATGTCAATTGGCAATATTCATTCCACATCGCCGGGCCCTCGTATGCAAAAGAACGTTGTCCATATGACTTTGTTTTCATAGTGAGAACAATGAGTATACGATTGTCAGAAGAGGAGCCTAAGGGTGAGGCCCGACTGGAGTCTGTCAGTGAAATGTAGCACAGTGAACAAATTTTGTGTTTGATTCTGTATCGAATTGATAGCCAGTGTAGTGTACAGAGCAGTGATGAGCTGTGCTATGAACGAGGTACTCTAAAGATGATCCGATTAGCTGTGTTTTGAACCTTTTGAAGTTTCATTACCGGACTTGCATATACGTATATTGGTGTGTATGTATATAAGGTTGGGCCTTCATAGATCTGTTGAATAGTATCCTGGCTCACAGCTCTAATTTGTATTCGGACTACTACATTAACAGTAACGCATTATATCTATCCAACATTTATTGTTACAAATGTAGGAATCTCACATTGTCATTACTTCTATTAGCTTTGATAACTGTAAGACAAAAATGCCGGATAATATATTAGAAGTACACGATTAAGGAAGTTATAGCCAACAAAAATCTCAAGAAGCAAAAATATACATGTTTCATTTTATAAATATTTGATATGACTCGACAAGGGTTTGAACCCACGACCTCCCGCATCCCAATCGGAACCTCTAACCACATGCCCACCGGAGAGGTCTAGTACGACATACAACTAGGTTGCCTTTCATTGCAATATTCGCATATTGTAGCTGAATTAGCCATGCATATAACTAGAGGGAGATATGCAGATAATTCGAACCATTTAGGTATTATTACACATTTAACTGTAATGATCACTGAATATCTAAAACACTTGCTTATTCTTACTACTTAATTTACAGTTTGCAGGGTTCAACAGAAATTAACTGCAAGATGCATCACGTAAATAGTAACTGATAGAAGGAAGAGAGAGAGAGAGAGAAAGAGAGAAAGAGAGAGAATAAGTGAATTAAAGCTAGCTTTATAAACTATTTAAAAACATAACTATGGAGCTCCTGTTTAGTTTACCAGTTTAGTTCATTGTCAAGAAGTAAATCGTCATCATAATTCCTGAGTTCTACATGTTTGCTCTGTTTGTTTTCTTAGTTATTATCTCCAATTTCTTGTCCTACTGTTATATATTCTATTTATTATCAATTAGATTATCCCCCTTTTCTATATCGATATAGAGGGTTAGGCTTAAACCTAATTTAAATGAGTCCTTGTATTTCTACAAAATATCGCGGTATCTGAGGATATTACACATTTTAATAGCACTGTAGCTCATTAGGAACATATATCCTAGCCACCCCATCATCATCATCTAATCCAATGTAAGAAACTTAAGGCTTTAAAAAATAATTCCAGTCGTGTGAGAGAAAAAACCAACAGCAAAACCCACTGACCTGGCGGGACACAGAATCATTGTTGCTCATAGGATTACAGACTCTAGTACAAAGAAACATGATAAACCCGACCCAACAAGATAATACCACTAGAGTGAGTAAACATGCAAGCCATAAACCAAAAGCTAGAGATGATTAAAAATCTATTAGACCCCCGAAAGGATCTGACCATACAATCAAAATCTTTAATATATTTGTTAGTGTTGTGAGAATTGACATTTTAAAAAAAAAACATAACATCACACCAGAGAAATCTCTCAGACGTTCCGTACTTCCACAACTGTACTAAACTTGTTTGACACCGTGATGCAGCGGAGATTGGCATGGTTTATTGGCAAATATGATGAAATTATTCTTCTCCTTGAAGAACTTGATCCATTATATGACTGTCTTCAAGAGAACTTTTATCACGAAAACGATAGACGCAATCTTAAACTTAAAAACGCACAGTAGCTACTCAAACGATGCTGATCAAGATGCTGGGATAGTGTCAAGTGTTATACAAATCAAAACGTTTCACACAACCCAAATTAGATCAATAACTCCTAACAGGCTATAGCTGTTCCTGTGTCTCTACATAATACTCTTTCGCACTACACAATATATCTCCCTCAAAGTCCACAAATCAATCAATCTAAATTTGACAATGTTATTAAATAGTTACTATTATCTTTTGGCTTACTTTATGACTGCAATGGCCACCATACGCTTTAGAGCTGTAAATATATCAATGAGAGAGAATACAAAATATATACTTTTGTTTTAAGCGCTACCTTTGTCGTATTAATGATAAATTACAATCCCACTTGGATGCAGCCACTTGTTCATACCTTTCCTTCTTTAGAAACTGACCATCTGCAGTCCTTCATTTTCTTAATTTTTCTTGAAACGTTAGTGACGAGATATGCGGTAATGATTTTTCAATATACGTAAGAAGAAATAGTCTCAAACATTGGGGTTCTGGCACGGACGGAAATTAATTAAAGCAAATTGGTAAACATTTTAATTCCAATGAAGGCAGAAAATATTATGATGGATTACAACTTTACTTCTTTCAATGATACTTGTTTAAAACTGAAACGCTCGGAACCTGAGAAGCGTATTGACAGCTCTTTTATTCTGTACAAAATTCGAATAAATATTAGCACGCTAACCTATAATGTAATCTGAAAACGTACTGTCGACGTACTTTAAATATACATGTACGACGTACATAGAAACTCCATCGCATTGTAAATTTACAAACTCATGTTCAATCAGCAGGTCTGGTACGTTATGGGGTATTGTTAAACTTAGGTGGTCACCTGCTGCCTGCAGGTTGGCTCCTTCCTAATGTGCGCCTCTTGTGCACTGATCAGTCGAGAGTTTGTTGTGCAATCAATATAAAACAAGCAATTTTAAATACAAAATAATTCAATAATTACTGCATTTTTTATTTATTGCTTAGAAGCGGTTAGTTCTTTCCAAACAGAATTTGACTGGTGTTATGTTGCAGTTGATATTATCCTTCTAATTTCTGCTTCTAAAAAATTAAGTCACATTTTGATCGATTGGAACTGCTAATGAGTGTGGGGCCCCGAGTGGCTGAGTGGTTTAAAGCGCTTTCCATTATGGATCACTGCCATCTCACCTCTGTCTGCGTCGGTTCGAGTCTAAGATTAGGCTAATGTAGTTATGTGAGAAAGCTTGCCAGTAGCTTCTCGTGGGTTGGTGGTTCTTTCCGGAGGTTTCCCGGGAGCTTCCTCCAAAAATAATACTGGCCGCCATGTATAGCCTATCGTGTGCTGATGATTGGGGGGGGGGGCGATTCAGGTGTAGTGGTCTTTCTTATATGCATGATAAAAGTAGTCCCAAAGTATGCATAAAATGTACATAATTATTGGCCACAGCTTATGATAAAAATTATGGGTCCCGTGATTCTAATCTGTGTCGCATAAACAAGTTAGAAATAATAACAGAAGGACGTATTGAATTAATGTGTAATTGTTGGTCGCAATTTTGTTAATCATTTACAACGTGTGAAAACAAAACATGTGAATATGGGTATCAAAGTCAGAAAAATTGAATATTCTTAGAAAAATTTGACGTGTGAACAGTTTTAACAAGCCTTCTATTTTTTCACTAGTTGACTCATAGAACATTACCCAAAATTTAAATTCAATGGCAAGGGAATATTCAACTACGTTTTTAAAGTATGTTAAAACATTATCACATTTAGGCGTGGTCGCGCGGTATGTATTTTCTTACAACAGTATTTTATTGTCAGTCAAATAGAAATTTTGTCATCTGTATTGCGTTCATTATATTTCTTCATTTTATTTTTTTGCCATTCTTAAGTTCATTTAGACACTTCTGGAACATTTTCTTGTCTAATTTCATAGTTTACCTCGAAATTTTCTAAAATTCGAATTTATCTCAATTTCAGTAATGGATATATAAAGAGACCTACTGTTTGGGTGCGTTCAGCTTAAAGAACACCTGTCATACAAATTAGCCGTCGAAAGCAGATTGTGCAATCAAGGCATAACAAACACATGTTGGTTGTTTTTCTTTTAAAAATGTAGTTAAAAAAGTCCCGCGTCGCTTTGGTAAATTATAATAGTTAAGAAAAACCAGGATATTTACTTTCAATTAAAGGTGCTCACTCTCCTAATTCAATTTTGCAATAGTCAAGAAAAAGCAAATTTGTATTGAACAAAAGTTCAACTTTTGTTTACTAATAATAATAATACTAATGATGATGACTTTGGATAGCGCCCAATTATTAGTAGGTCTAAGCGCTTTACACTATCTTTAATGATATAAATACACAAAAAAAAAAAAAAAAAAAAAAAACCCACTATGAAATTATAATTTTTTTATAAAAGCTGAATTATTTAACGTAGGAAAGCAAATTTTGTAGTAAATTGTGTTTCTCCAAGAATACTTACCCGATCACATTACTTTAGGGATATTAGCCTGCTACCTCGCGAATCCAGCCCTACCAAAAGACGAAAATTCGTCTTTCCTGTCTATGTCATATAGACAAAGGGCAATAACTCTTTCCCCTTACCTCCCCTTGCTACCCGCTAGGTGTCGCTTCTTTAGTTTTTAAGCTGAGCGGTATATAAAACACGAGGATGCTCGCATGGCGGGGTGGTTGGGAGGGTTTCTTAGTAATGTGATCGGGTAAGTATTCTTGGAGAAACACAATTTACTACAAAATTTGCTTTCTCCTTTGAATACGTTCCCCGATCACATTACTTTAGGAGAACAAGTAATAGGAGGAGGGAATGCGGAGCATCCGACCTCCACCCCGGGTATCCTCTAGGGAATGATGGCTGGATTCCCCATGTGAATGATAACCCGGTCTCCTAATTTTCAATCAGCAACACAGCCCAGGGTCACGTGATATGTGACCCCTTTATATTGTTAAGAAGATAGTTATTGAAATCTTCTTACCTACGAAAATTTATCTGGCGAATCCAGCGAAGCTAATAGGCTGTGCTGATTGTTGCACATGGGTCTGGTGGGAGTCTGGGCTGCCAACACCGGACCTACTAGAATCAATGTTTGCCTCTGCGAGTACAAACTTGAAGATAAAACTGTAGAAGATTGACTCTGCATGTCAGCCAACAGCTTCTATAAGGTGACTGATTTGCGAATCCTCAGAGTACGCCGAGCGTATAACCCACTTCAGCCATGAAGCAAGGGCTTGAATGGTGATATCTCATGTCCCAGCTATCACCAGAAGAAAGAGGTGCTTGTATGTGACCTGACTCACCTCTATGCATTGAAATGGTGCTAGAGTGCACAAACAGGATCTTACATGGCTGTTGATCCTGACTTATCTATAAAGAAAGTGAGCTAATGACGACTCGTTGATTGCCAATGTATGGTAATCTATTTTGGACTACGAAGCCTGGCTGCGTCAAGAGGACCATCGAACCCTCTGATCGGAACGGAAGAGAGTTCGGGTCACTAGAAAGGACATGTAACTCACTCACCCTGCATGCTGAAGCTAAGACTATCAAGAAACCCAATTTGTATGATAGTAGCTTTAGCTAATCGTGGGTTAAAGACTCAATACTGTCTGAATTGAGTCATGTTAAAACCCAGGACAGATTCCATTTGGAAACAGGGTGAGGGATATTAGTCGATTGAATTTTAAAGTGTCTAAAAGATCTGACAAATCTTTGTCATGGCTGATAGCACATGTACCAGAATGGCGGAATGTGTCTGATATCATGGAGCGGTAGCATTGATAATAATTGGAGCCAGCTGTTTCTCCTCGAAAAGCCAGAGAAAAGTCGGCCAGTTGAGGGATTGTGACACTCAGTGGAACAATGTGAATGATATGGTACCAGTCCCTGAAAACATGCCACTTGCCCTCGTAAACCTTCAGAGTAGAGGGCCTTCTTGCTCTCGAGATTCTCTCCGCAATCGAAGATTTAAATTGTTTGTCTTGCAAGGCTGTCTGTACAAGAGATAAGCTTGAACATAAAGATGGTCCAGACAGAGGTGGAACACCCCTGGCCGCGGTTGCTTGCGAATACTTGTGCTGACTGTAATCTTCCTGGGTAGATCTATCGCCTAGATTGAGTAGATCGGAGACCCAGGAGTTGTTCCATCTGAGAGGGGCAATCAGAACCATCTGACAGTTCTGACCCCTTAACTTCTGGATTAATTTCAGTACCAAGACCGTGGGAGGGTAGGAGAATGACCACAACCCTTCCCAGCTGATTGATCGAGCATCCACGACCCAAGCTTCTGGGTCTGGAACCTGTGAAATGAAAGGTGGACAACTTGCGATTCCACCTTGTTGTAAAAGATCAATCATCGGACGTCCCCAAAGTGTGTCAATTGGATGAAAGTCCGATTGATGGAGTGACCATTCTGTGTGAATGACTAGATAGAGTGTCAGCCAAGACATTGAGTCTGCCAAGAATGTGTCTGAATTGTACATTGAGGTGGAGATTGTCGAACCAATGTAGAAACTGCCAGCTCAGATTGCACAGGTCTGGTGATTGGTGTCCCCTTGTTTTGAGGCAAGGCACCACCACAATGTTGTCTGACATAATGAGGGCAGTTTGTAATAAGAGTTGATCCTGCCCGAAATGAAAGGCATTGATGACAGCCATTATTTCTGAAAGGTTGATGTGGAAAGGGCTCGCCCCTGGCACCCACGTGCCGCTGACAGTATCGAAGTCCGGCAACAGGTAGGCACCCCAACCGTAGGTACTAGTGGCGGAACATACCATTATCCCCGCTTGGGGTATCTCCAGAGTAATCCCTGTGGACAGCCCACAGGGGTTGTGCCATTGACTCAAGAATGATCGTATCTCTGGCGTGAGCATGACTGTGGGATCGAAGGGACTTGAAAAGGGCGCAATTACGCTAGCAACGTCCTTTGTAAAGGGCGCATAAAAGGACGGCTGAGCGGGATCAAGTCTGCTGCCGCATTGAATAATCCGAGGATCTGCAACTCTCTCGCTAAAATGCGCATCCTGTCGGAAACGGACTCTACGAGTGCAATTATCTGGATGATCGCAAACTCGAGGAAGCCTTACCAGATTCAGATCGGGAGAAACTCCACACCCAGATGGACCAAAAATCCGGATTGGACAGAGATCAGACTTTATCCAGTTCACGAGAAAGCCTATATGATGTAAAGTGATATAAGATCGCTTCTGCATTTGAGCAGAGTAGAACTTGACAGATGTTTCTGGAGGATGTCGTCCAAATATACTGCCGACGCCATAGATGAAGTCGAGCGGAACAGGGTGACGACGTAATCCATAACCTTGGTACTAGCCCAAGGGCTTAAGTTGAGGCCAAAAGGTATGACCTGGAACTGATAAACCGAGTCCCAACAAGCACAACTGAGAAATGTCCGCGACTCGTGGGATAGGGACGTGAAATGTGCGTCGGTCATATCTAGACTGACAGCATACCCGTCGGATGGTTTGATCACGCAATCGCCACATTGACTTTCAGGGTGGTTGAGGCGGCTCAGGTCGATGAACGGCCTCTGGATAAGAAACAGCCATGAATAAAACCCCAGCTATTGCAGGTTTATTAAGATATAAATATATATATATAAAGGCATCCTTCTCCCGATCTGACGATACATCCATGAAGAGGGGAGAGGAGGACAGAGGAGGGGATGGATAAATGAAGTCCCAAGTCCCTCCGAAATGACCTGAATCACCCAAATGTTCTAAGGTAATAAAGTGGTCCAGTGGTCCTGAAATTGCAGGTGGCAGCTGCCCACAGGTAGGCAGTCTGCTGGCAGTGGGCAGGGTATGTCAACGTCTAGAGTTAGGAGGCGTGAAGGCGGAGAAACTTTGGTTCTTGCCGCCTCTGTATGGTTGCCGTCTAGCTTGATTAGACTGTTGACTCCCAGCATTGGGTTGGGATCTATATTACACATTTGATTATAAGGATCCCTTTTCCCTGGTCCGGCCATCATCCCTCCGCTGTGTCAGGGGATGATTGATTCGAAACACCTGCGAAAGTTGGGCGACGAGTTGGAGGGGCAGTTCCTGTCGATACGTCTTCATTGTTAGACTTGACTTCATTAGGCAAATCCAGCCATGACCACGCTTGTGAAGTGAAGGCCTGGATTGCTAGAGTTGTTAACAGGGCAGCTCACCATTCTATGACCAATGCGTTGACTGCTTCTGCCAACTTCGACCTGATACGATGTGACGTCTGTAGGTGGTCCACGTCGCGCAGGCCCCATCGTACTCGGATTTTACGGATGTCTCAGTTTGGGACACCTTTACACTTTGGGGGAAAATTGAAAAAGTTTCGTCACACTCACTGTGTGCTGAGTCGTGTTCTGGTCAACTCAGGCATCCATTCGCAGCGGAATTGTCATCATTTTTAATATAAATCTCCATAATGCTTGTGTAGTGCGGCCAGCACTGCGCGCCCATCTACCATTCGCTCAGAGGGAATGTTGGTTCTGGTACAGCTTGCATATCTGTACAGCATACCAGGTGACCTAGATGACGCAATTCTGTCATAATTGACACTTTCACTAACTCTCCCTTGTGGAGAAGCCGTGAACATATGGACGGCCGGCACTGCCAGCTGATTGAACTGGCGAATGGTCGGCCTGAAAGTCCTATTCTGGTAAAGCTGCCATATCTGGGTAGCGCATACCAAGTGGCATAGATAACTCAATTCCGTCATCTCTGATAATGTCACTAATTCTCCCTTGTTTTAAAATCACACCGTCACGTATTTGACGTGACAGGAGGTGTACACCGGCAATACCGACTGATTTGTCTGGTATATGGTCGGCCGGAATGTCAGCGAAGGTCCGGCTATGACCGGCACCTGCCTCTCGAATGGTCTGATTGGACGGAGATTCATCTATAACATCTCTCTCATGGTAGTGATATGTAACCAGTAGTGCAGATTGACTGACGGGTACATCACTATAATCTCCGTAAATCCGATGTACAGCCGGTGCAGGTTGATGCCGGCTGGAAGACCGGTGCCATTTGGGCTTAACGGTCGTTGCCGGATGGTCGGCCGGTGCCGGTTGATGCCGGCTGGAAGGTCGGCTGCACGACCGGTGCCATTTGGGCTGAACGGTCGTTGCCGGATGGACGGTCGGTGCCAGTTGATGCCGGCTGGAAGGTCGGCTGGACGACCGGTGCCATTTGGGCTGAACGGTCGTTGCCGGGTGGACAGCCGGTGCCTGTTGACGCAGGCTGGAAGGTCGGCTGGCCGGCCGGTGCCATTTGGGCTGAACGGCCGGTGCCTGTTGATACAAGCTGGAAGGTCGGCTGGCCGTCCGGTGCCATTTGGGCTGAATGGACGGTGCCGGATGGACGGCTAGTGCCGGTTGGTGCCTGCTAAAGTGCCGGCTGAGCTGACGGTGTCGGCTGGACGGATGGCTGGACGGCCGGCGAAAGTGCATAATAAAATGGATCCAATTGATCCAGCATAGACTCCATGCATCCGGACTTACAGGCCCGAAAGCCATGCACGGACCTGCGGTGAAATTTACACCCACTGGGCAGCCTAAACCATGTCAACATAATTTCCTCCATTTCCACATTGCCAACACCCATTTTGCTATTCTCGACAAAAGAAGAGAACAAAGCACAAATTAAAAAATTCAGCACATTATTAATTCGATAATACTATAACCGTTACTAACGGAGTAGTCAAATTATTCCGTGCCATGTTACCTCTTAATGACAACACTAGTTATCGCTGTGAGCGTGTTGCAATGGGTTGTTCAAGACGAAGTCTACTGAAACGAAAAAGATGATAAACAAAGCACAATTAGCAATTCAGCACGCTATTAAGTCGCTATTACCATAACCGTAACTAACGGAGGAAGCGAAATGATTTAGTGTCGCGCGAACTCGTGACTACAACACGAATTCCGCCATTAAATAGTCGCAACTGGTCGTTCAGAGACTAAGTCTACTGAAACGAAAAAGAAGATAAACAAAGCACAAATTAACAATTCAGCACGCTATTAAGTCACTATTCCATAACCGTAACTAACGGAGGAAGCGAAATGATTAAGTGTCGCGTGAACTCGTGACTACAACACGAAGTCCGCCATTAAATAGTCGCAACTTGGTCGTTCAAAGACTTTTTTGAAGTCTACTGAAACAACAAAGAAGATAAATAAAGCACAAATTATTAATGCAGCACGTTATTAAGTCGCTAATATCGTAAACGTTACATACGGAATAAGCGAAATTATTGAGTGCTACATGTATTACATGCTAGTACCACCATAAGCGTGCTTGACCACGTTGCAACCTGGTCCGAAGTCTAGAAAAGGTGACAAAGTCACTCAAATTGGAAAATATTGTAAAATAATGTATACAACCTGTAGAGGAATGATTATCCAACACAGTAATTCCAAATGTAACTTCGGATGGTCAGAATTTACACTAAGATGGCTTGGATTCATTAGAGGTCTAATTGTACGTGTTTTCACGTACAGTGAAGCTAAAAAACTAAAGAAGCGACACCTAGCGGGTAGCAAGGGGAGGTAAGGGGCAAGAGTTATTGCCCTTAGTCTATATGACATAGACAGGAAAGACGAATTTTCGTCTTTTGGTAGGGCTGGATTCGCGAGGTAGCAGGCTAATATCCTTAAAGTAATGTGATCGGGGAACGTATTCAAAGGAGAAACATCATTATGTCTTTAAGTTTGTTCATGCAGTCGATAAAGGTGAGTTTTAAGAGCTTTCTTGAAAGGGACCACTGTGCATTTGTGTCTCATTGTGAATAATGAGTAAGCGATTGTCAGAAGAGGAGCGTAAATATTGCTGGTGTGTACACAAAGGTAAGGCCTGATAGGTTTGTTGGACTGGAGTACGCCAGTGAAACGTAGCAAGGAGAACAAATTTTGTAGTTGAATCTGGATTGAATGGATAGACAGTGTAGGGTACAGAGCAGTGGTGAGGTGTGCTCTGATTGAGGTACTCTAAAGATGATCCAAGCAGCTGTGTTTTAAACTTTTTAAAGTTTTTGGAGTCGATATTGTGACGAAACGGACAGAATTGAGTTACAATAGTCCAGTCTTGAAACACAAGGGTTGTCTTTCAAGACAGGTAATACTGTAGTTGAGTTGGGTCTAACTGAAAGCAACATAGCCCCTGATCAGTCCTTACATAATGCATTGGAAGATCAGAGAGAGTTGTTTTATTTCTATTGAAACCGCATAGAACCATATTTGCAAGACATTATAAAATAGCAGACCTGGGTCTCTGTAACTTGCAGTTCGAATTGACTTAATTGCAAGCATATAAGGTACAAATATTTGAGAATAAAAGTATCACTAATACAGCTTGTAACTCAAAGGAAAAGACATTACTAATACATTAAGTAAGACATTACTAATACATTAAGTAAGACATTACTAATACATTAATGCAAAGTAAGCTCTAACGCGTACCTTTTAATCTCTTCTATTTCCTTGCTTATCATATCAAGTTCCTTCATCGCTGAAAAATCTGCCATATGTGCAAAAGGACCACCAGTAACCCCATCCTGTAACAAATGATAAACAATCATGTTACATTAATAACTTTATAACAATGAATCAGACAAGGATGTGCAGAGACATGTGAAAAAGGCAAAGACTTGAAAGTGGCTGGTCATGGCAACGATAAAGACAAATAAGACAGATAGATACATGTAGACCCTGACAGATGTCTTTGAGTAGTTTGCTGAAGTCCTGTCATTAATTTTAGCCACCTGTCCAGTTTGTCATCTTAATAGCTGGGATAGTTCTATCACCAATCACCAACAGTTCCAAAAACCTGATAAAGAGTGCAGGTGGCAACTTGAAGCATAGCTCATCCTCTAGCCCCTAATTTCTCCACTTCAATACCATAGAGTTAAAAATAATTTGACTGATGCAAAATCATTATCCATTGAGCTGTTCCATTAAAAGAAATACATGGGACCCTGGTTAGGCGATTTTAAAGTAGGTATTTCATCCACAGATGCAAACTTTTCTTATCACTTTAATATGAACTCTGTGAAACCAGTGTACCCTGGCATATATTTGAAAAATAATGCCTTCCCTGGGTACATGGATGTCAAAATGGAACAGCCCTTAGTACCAATCTTGATTCCTAATAAGAACAACTGATCTGTTAATCAAAGTTGTCATAGTCCCAATGTTTATTTTACTTGTCAATAATTCATAATATCAAACCTGTGTGCATGACCTGACTCAATATGTTACAGATGCTTTAATTTTATGCAAAAAACAATTCTCAAGCACATTAGTGACCGAGATGAAAAGGCTAATAAATTAACAGAACTCTGGCATGCTGTATCTTTTCAAGAAACATACTGCCCATAAAATCAATACCTTTAACTGTAGCCTGTATGTTTCCTTTTTCTAATTTTCTGCAGCAACTACATTTGTCTAAACAACACAACACTTAGAACAATTTGTTTTCTTCACATTCTACAACATGTACTTCAGCGTGCAGTTTCTTATGAAAACTTAGAAATAAAGGTAATTAATTAGTACAATTTATGTACAACCGCTCCGGTGACCTAGTGGTTAGAGCATCCATCCGTGGAAGCAGGAGGTCATGGGTTCAATCCCCAGCCGAGTCATACCAAAGTCTTACAAAAATGGTACTAACAGCTGCCTCGCTTGATGCTCAGCATTAAGAGGTTAGTGTTAGGACTGATTTTTTTTATACCAGTGATGAAGATAGTACCCATCCATCTGGTCACAGAGATCTCCCTTCATGTTCTGGTGGTAATTCAATAGCATTTTGGGAACTTCAATCTGTCGCTGAATAGCCATACCATAACATCTGTTTACAAAGCCATTTGATGACGGGTCATGAAAATTTGACAATACACAAATAGTTTTTATATCTTGCCAAACATAAAATGTAAGGCTTTAAATTTCATCAAGGTAAGATCACTTTCAATAAGTGACTGATAAGGTCCCTTGAAAACCTGGATCTGAAAATGACAGCCGAGCCTGAAATATGTAGGAAAAGATATTTTCCATTTCTCCCTATTCTTAAGTGGCCAAATAACATTGTAAAGCTCCAATATATTATATTACTGAAATACAATGATCTGTTGATGGCAATAAAAAATATGTACAGGATATGTGTGCAGTATCACTCAAGACAATCAATATCTGAATGCTGGAAATTGTCTTAGACCATGAGAAATGGCAATTCTTCCAAAAGCATTTTAAAATACAAGTCATACCAAAAGAGAATGTTGTTGCTGTTGTAGGGTTTAACACCATTTTTCAACACACGATAGGCTATACATGGCAACCAGTATTAATGGTGAAAAAAAAAAAGAAAAGAGAATGCTACTGCACATGCAAAAACTGACATAAGAAATAGACTGGAACAATATCAGGACATTCTAGAATTCAAGTAAATAAAATTTTATAATCTGTAATTTTGTAATTTTATAATTTGGATGCATGTAATTTTGTCCCAAAAAAATGGAAGATAACAGTGACAGACAAATTACTGAGATTAAGCTGATTGTCCTTCTTCACTAGAACTCCATCTAAAATATTTTAATCTCTTTTTGGTAACTGAAGTAATCATTAAAGATGGATATGATTGCTGGTTCATGCATTCAATGATTAATGAGATTGACTAAATGGGTGATTTTACGTGAATCTAATGTTTATCTCAAAAACAAGGATGTTATTGTTACACTGAATGTTGCATTATGCTGTTCTCAAATCTTTGCAATAATTCAAATATCAGAAATAAAGTGACCAGGCTTTGCCAAATCTCAGCATTCATTAAATGAAAAATTTACAAAAATCCCTCAAAACAAATGACCATTTCTTACTGCAACTCCAAAAGCAGCTGTGTCAGCAGGTGCCTGTTTGGGTCTCATGGAAGGAGGGACCATTTCTGGTGTCAGGATGGCTGGAGGGTCCACTCCCTTAATCTTCTGTTGAATCAGATGAATGGCTAGGGCAAACTGCTCTGCATTTAGCTTTCCCAAACTGCTTGTGTCACACAGTTCCCTGTATTTATAGATGATCCATGAAACTTAAATAAATTCAAACTTACATTTCTCAATACTTTCAATTCATAGCATTAAACTAATTGCTGATAATGAAACTGATACTCATGAAAATAAATTACTCCAATGTACTCCCTTACAAGTCAAGTCCAACTGCAAATAACATAAACCTAATTTGCTAATAACATAAACCTAACTTGCTAATAACATAAACCTAACTTGCTAATAACATAAACCTAACTTGCTAATAACATAAACCTAACTTGCTAATAACATAAACCTAATTTGCTAATAACATAAACCTAACTTGCTAATAACATAAAACTAATTTGCTAATAACATAAACCTAATTTGTTAATAACATAAACCTAACTTGCTAATAACATAAACCTAATTTGCTAATAACATAAACCTAACTTGCTAATAACATAAACCTAATTTGCTAATAACATAAACCTAATTTGCTAATAACATAAACCTAATTTGCTATTGCACCAGCAGATCAAGGTTTACTTTGTTCTGCTGAATACTCCAACCAAACGGATTAGACCTAGATCCACTGGTACATTATGTGATGGCAGATGTGGATTTGTGTAGTTTGCAGTTGAACTTGACTTAAAAGTGAGTAAAGATTGTAATCTATATTTTATCAATCACATGTACTAAACAGATGATTCTCAAGTGTTGGGAGAAAAATGACTTTTATTAAGTAGTCCACTGTTCTGGGAGTCCAGTTTTTCCACTTCTATTGGAAAGTATATCTGCATTAAATGTACCAATTAATATTTTGCTTTAAAAATTCAAACCATAAATCTCTGATAGTTCAGTGAATTTGCAATCTTTCTGAATCTAAAGATTGTTCTGTGTTTTCTGTGAATGAAAGCAATAAGACCTGGATCAATGAATTTATTTTTAATTTTAATCATCTGTAAATAGCTTTTAACAAAAGCAACTCCTTTTCCTGAATGTGACTTTGTAAAAGTTTATACATGCTGCAAATCCATGTGGCTTTATTATTTTGATAGTTGAAAAATAATCTCAAAGTAAAACTATAATCAAGCCCATCACTCTTACTTATTTATAAATGGTATAAGCATAGATTTTTTAAGGTTCTGTTTTAAACGGATTTTGCTCATTGGAACAATGAGTTGTCTAGGGATGACGTATCACCCCACTTTGGATCCCAGCTTGTGTAAAAAAAAAAAAAATCAACTCAAAGTAACATTAGTCCAGAACCTGAAATTGCATACTACTTATGCTGTGCTTTGTTTTTGTGGTAACATAGAGAAAAATTATTGCCGAAAATTCTAAGTATTAAAAGAAATCCCTATGCAATTTGCTTGACATGTGTACCAAATGTGAAATATCTTTAATTGCTTGAGTGTAATGCTCTGGAAATAAAAATTGTTTAAGGATAGACAAACACAGCAATAGCCATATTTCTCAGTATTATATTTAAATTTATTGCGCATATGTTACATTCTGTAATCTTTATTCCCATCTAATTACAAAAACCTACATTTTTGCGATGAGCAAATACTTATTAAAGTTAAATGGAGTAAGCATAACCTAATAATATGATCCTCATTTTATTTTTGGTGGAAATTTTCATGCACTGCCCTGATTAGGTAGGTATTGTGATGATATTAGACACACAGCATCTATCTTACCATATGTGAGCCAGAACATTTGGTTGAAGCCCACTCTGAAGAAAAATTGAGCGTATTTCCTGTCCTGACACAAATCCATCCATATCTATATCTGCCTTCCTGAACATGACATCATAACTGGCTTTCTCTACAGGAGACACAACCCAGATTGGCGCAGCTCCAATAACAGTCTGACAGGAAAAGACAATATTGTTGGATACCAGAGAAATTGGTTTGTTTGTCTTACTGGTACAAGTGAAATGGAGAGACAGAGATACACCAAGTTCACTGCAGCAACCGTTACTGATTTTCAAAATCTTCAAAATAGTTATTTTATTCCATTAGAATATCCACTGACAATTAATTGAGTTGTTATTTTTTTAATTACTATTACTTTAGGGAGGTGTTCTGGATATATAATTCATTAATTATATCTTTTTAAAATTAATTAAAATTTAGGCCTTCATACATCTAAATAAATGATGTTGGGCTGTGAAGTTTTTCATCAGAAGTCTAAATTTTCCTGGAAACATAGCAGTGAGTGTTTTGATAAAAGCCTTTTCTATAATTTAACCACATATCCATGGCTGCTCATAGCTAGTCCATCATCTGCTTTCTTCAAGTGTATCATAAAGTGTCTATGTGGCTAAATTCTAGCATTGCTAATTCTCTATTTAGCTCTTACCACCCTTTCTATAGCAACAATAAATTGCATGCATTGGCTGATCCAATGTTGAAATTCACGGTGTTTATCTTCATTTGTATTTAGATTATCTAATCTTTTTATCCAAATTATCACAGATCACACAGCACACTTCTCTTTTCATCAGGTCATCACAACCAAATAAATTTGGGCTTGACAAGTGATGGTCTCATTTGTTGTAGTAGGGTTTAAGAACCACTGACCCACAAGAAGCTACTGGCAAGCTTTCTCGCATACCCACATCGGCCAAATCTGAGACTCGAACCCACGCAGAGGTGAGATGGTAGTGAACCATAACGGAGAGTGCTTTAGACCACTCAGCCACTCGGAGCCCCATCTCATTTGTAATAAAAAGGATGCTTGAAAACACCACATTAAAGCAGACTCAAGTCTTTCTTTTGACGATGGAAAAAAATTGCATAAAACCCCGTCATGCTATACGTTGTGAGAAAAGTTTCAGCCTGTAAAATGAATACCAAATCCAATATATGTGGAAATTTTATTTAAATCTACGGTGAAACCATACAGGTAAATATCTATTTAAAGTGAAAACCTTAATAATTCAGACTTCATTGCTGTTTTTATTTTTGCTTTAAATCATATTTTTTGAAATTTATCTGTTAGATTCCACATAAATATTTGTATAAAATATTTTTGTAATTTAGAAAACAGCTGTTTACTATGTACTTGAGTTTTTTTTTAGTATAACAGATTCCCTTAAAATGCAAATAGCAAAATATAAGCTGTTGGTTATTTTCAGGACAAAAATCATAGACTGCATCCAGTTCATGGTCTAAGATCACATCAAGGAAAGAAATAAGATAATGTAAATGAATCTGAGGTTTCAAGTTTAAACGGGCCATATTTTAAAAATTCTTTGTTTGCTGACCTCCAAACAAGTCATCAAAATTTATGTGACTTTCTTTCACAACTATGAATGCTGATTAAAACAAGGCTACAAACATGTCCATACAACATGAATGCCACCACAAACATGATATAATGAAAATGCAAAGTTCTAAAATTGGGCCATTAACTAAAAAAAAAATCCTTCAAAACAATACAAATTAAACTTCAGTCTCCTTAACTTGACCTAGGTCTTTTTAATGTAAACCCTTTGATCAAAATTTGTTTCAAATCCATGCAGCTCTTCCAAATCTTACTGCACACAAATGAAATGGGATGACAAAATTCAAAGACAAACTGAATCTGCAACTACATAAAATTCTGGCAGAAAATGGCAAGAAACAGACCTGACGTAGTTAAGGAATGAAAACAAAATAAAAAGGCCAAAATTCTATATCAAAAATGGTAAACAGCTCTATGTAATTGTAATAGAAAAAGCTGAAAATAAAATGTAACCCAGATATTAGTTTGAAGTTTTTTTTAAAAATGGAATCAAAATACATACAGGAGGAAGGATGGAAGCCATGGTCATAAATTAATTTTAGGACAGGTTTAGATTACTCATTTAAGTGGTAACTTTCAAGATAGCTATCAATGACTACTTGATTTCAACATGTGTTTACTTACAGAAGATTCTGGCACTAGCACTGGTGTGGATCTTCCACTTACAGCCACTGGCAATACAGGTACTCCACCAACTGGAACAGCCTTACGCTTGGAAGGTGGAACTAGCCTTGGAGGCAGCACTGGGGGAATGGGCTCTTTCTCCATCCCTCTGTGAACAAGGTGCATTGCCTACATATAGAAAAAAAGAAACTACCCCATCATCATCGAAAGTACTGAAATAAATTTCATATCCATATATAATCTAAGTAAGTGTGGCTATAATGCAATGACTTTAAATAAAAAATATATTACTGTCAATAAATCTTAATAAATACAATAAATTAAACATCTTTTTTTACTTTAATCTATAAGTATTATCTCTTTAGCAATAGTTATATTGTTTAAAAACACTACTAATAATGTGAAAATTAGCAAATTCAGCCATTGTGCGGAATATACTAAACTTTTTTCATCTGAAAAACTACATTATTTACAGTTCACCATCCCTAACTTTCTGCCACAACTTAAAGTGTTGATCAAATGCCACACATCACTGTTAGAAGGGTTTAATTACATGTATAATGCTCCTTTGATTAACCTCCAACTTTCTTACAAACAAGTAAATGTCAGGGAAAAAAGAGAATCAGATTAATGAGGTTCATCACATAGATTCATGGATGGAGAGTTCTTGTTTTGTCGGGTTAATGACATTTTTCACCAAATGACAGACAGCAGCCCGTATATTTTAGGAGAAGAACATAAGAAGATGTGAAATTTGTGAGTGATCTGTTGTTGTAGTTGTTGCAGAGTCTAACGCCATTTTTCAGCATACAATAGACTATACATGGAGTCCAGTATTAATGGCAAAGGAAGAACCCTGGCAAAACCCCGGAAAGATCCACCGACCCACAAGAATCTACTGGCAAGCTTTCTCACATACCCACATTGGCCGAATCTGAGATTTGAACCCATTCAGACAGAGGTGAGATGGCAGTGATCCATAATGGAGAATGCTTTAAACCACTCGGCCACTTGAGGCCCATGAGTGATCTGTAAAGACAAGGACTTTTATACCACTTGTGGAGAGAAACAGACTGACACAGGCATATCCAGTCAACGATTCATTCAGCTTATGTTGCATCAATCTATAAAATGCAATTTAATTATTTATACATAATTCCCTGACCTCAGTAGATCCCTTTATTGCATGCGTTCCCCAGTAATTAACAATATAAGTAGAAACCAAAAGTAAACCATGGGTCACTATGCTACACTGTACACATTAGCGCCAACTGAACCAACTTTACTGTCTCAAATAAAGTCTGTAACTGATTATTATTTAATCCTTTCTTAGTTACAGGAATGTACTGTGCTCCAGCATTGACGAACTATAAAACAGAAGGCTTCACCATATCAGTATTGTTTAGCTGCATTCTTAATTACTTCCAGGTGTCTATAGTCAGGTATGTGATTATCCCCCTTGGCACCCCATGCAAAAAAAAAAATGCACCTCTTGACTGGATAATCCAACATAGTAGCCAACTGGTTGGCAAACTCTTGTACACTAGACGTCAAATGTATTTTGGAATACTGCACAATTTCTCACTCACACAGTCATAAACATAAGTTTCAATGAATATTGGTTTATCTTTGATCTTTCAGTGAATGACTTAACTGTTCTTACATTCATCATTCTTTATCCATGAAACTGAATAGTTTAAACCGAAACTTTGTCGAGCCAGTTACAAATACCTGTTGAATTGTTCATCTAAAGTACATTATGAGGTCAAAACCGTTGACCTCCTCAATGAATTTCAGTAAATGTATTTTTTTAACCTAAATACAAGTTTCTTTTTAGAAAACCCAATCTCTGATTGATGCATCAAAATCATACCATTTGGTCATATCCAGAAAATATGAATGCTTCAGAAATTAGTCATAAGTTTTTGTGAATGTTATAGCAAGATATTAGGCATTTTGATTTGAATAGAATCAGGCAGAAATGAAGAAATTATGTTTCCTTTTCAATGTTATTACTATTAAGAATACATTAGATAAGCTGGTTAGTAAATGTACTCAAAACTACCTGAATATCAGTTTCGTTATACATGTATATGTATGCATCAATTAATGGCTCAAATAATAAATATTAAATCTGCAAAATTTGTTTTAAGTATTTCTCATTTAATATCCATAAAGTTGGTAACTGTATTACTTAAGTCAGTAGTTTTCCATGCCCCCCCCATCCCATCTTGTAGTCGTGTATGCCTAAGAGGATTCACATGCAACAGTTTCTTCAGTTAACTTGATTGCATATTGAATGATTTGGTACAAAGCACAATGACACTTTGTGGATGCTGACCATTTTGTTCCAGTTCCCTGCAAACATTTTACCTTTAAGTTACCATACATTTGTCACTGAATGTATTTTTTTTATAAAAAAAAAATAATTTCGGTTGATGACATTGCACACCGTACTCGTCGAATATGTTTAAGGCCAAAAAATGCTGAAACTGTTCAATAATCATATGTATATTGAATTTTTATGATGCTGTAAACTTACCAATGCAAATTCATCCCTGTCCAGGTATCCATCCTTGTCAATATCACTGAGGTCCCAAATCCGACCAAGTACATCAGTAGCTAGTTTAGAATTCAGCAGAATCTTCAATACAATAATGAACAAAATAAAAATATGCCAAATATGGGCATGTTGTGAAGAATCAGGCTCAAGAATAAAAGAATATATTGCATATAAATAAATGAGCATGAAATTTTATACCATTTAATAGAGCCTCTGTGGCTCAATGGTTAGAGTTACGGATTCAAAATCGATGGTTTGCAGGTTCGAATCTCATTCAGACCTGCCTATATGACAAATTTCTAAACAAGGAACTTTTGTCCCATTGTCTCAGTCTGGATGTCTTGTTTCAGTTGTCAAGTGACAGTTTGATGATTTCATATTACGGAAAAATGTACTTCAGTGATATCACAATCTTCAAAAGAACTTTTACATAAAATTTACTGAAGTGATCAAATAAATATTTCCTTTCTTTTTGTTTGGAGAGCAAATGGGAGAGAAAAATAATTTATGAACCAGAAAGTTGGCCCTGAGAAAAGGGAATCACAGTCTCTTAGTTACACTGTTTAATTTCTGCTTGGCAGAGCCTTGAAGAAGATAAATAACATAACTCCTTCACTGGAATATCCTTGTCTAGAAGATCCTATACTACTTACGCTACATTCTGTTTCTACTGAATGCCCTATGAAACATAGCTGACTTGCATGTTATGTTTTGTTGCAATACCTTAAATGGTCCAGATGTTATCCTCTGGAAAAGGTTAGTTTTTTTGTTTTTGGGGTCTAACGTCATTCTTCAGTACAAGATAGGCTATACATGACAGTCAGTATTATTGGTGGAGGAAAAACCCAAGAAAACCCCCGGAAAGAACCACCGACCCACGAGAAGCTATTGGCAAGCTTTTTCACATAACTACATTAGCCAAATATTAGACTCGAACCGTTGCAGACAGAGGTGAGACGACAGTGATCCGTAACGGAAAGCGCTTTCAACCACTTAGCCACTCAGGGCCAACTCTGGAAATGGAAATCTTTACAGGACAGACAGACAGTCAGAAGGTCACATGACATCAAACTTAGAAAAACTCATGGGACTATCTATAGAGTTAGAATTATAAAATTACTGCTATTTCATTATGCTGTCTTTATATTAGGATAGTCACAAATACAAATGTCAACTCAAAAGCATTCTTATTTGGTCAATGCAAGCAGTGCTGTAAGCACTACCAAATATCATAATTGGATTGGGTGTAATGCTAAATTTTAAAGATAGCTGATGCTATTTCGGTTTGAAATACACTCCTTTCCAGCATTTTACAAATCTATTTTTAAATCACTGTAAAAAATAAGAGCACTAATACAGAGTATCATATTTGCAGTAATCAGCTGTGACCTAAGCATTAGAAATTTGCATTTTTGTCAGATTTATAAATAGCAATAGTCTATAGGTAATAGTCAAAGGTTGTAAAAAGACAGCAATGAAAGTGTAACCTTGACCTGGCCACTTAGTCTGACACAGGGGCCTGGAGTGGCCGAATGGTCTAAAGCGCTTGCCGTTACGGATCACTGCCATCTCACATCTGTCTGCGTGGGTTCGAATCTAAGATTCGGCTAATGTAGCTATGTGAGAAAGCTTGCCAGTAGCTTCTCGTGGGTCAGTGGTTCTTTTCGGGGTTTTTCCCGGGTTCTTCCTCCACCAATAATACTGGCCGCCATGTATAGCCTATCGTGTGCTGAAAATTGGTGTTAAACCCTAAAACAACAACAACAACAGCCTGACACATGATAGTATTGATAGTGGCATTATTTACAAAGTGACAATATCACAATACATCGTTTGGCTCTCAATATAATTACTAGAGGCAAGCAATGATGCATATAATGCAACCTACAAACTTTATTACCACTTTATTTCCAAAAGAAATTGAAGCCTCTACAGACAATTTCAGCTGTACAGTCTAACTCTGATTAATTAACGATTTTAGCCTACTGAAAAAGGTGCATACCAAGACTTGCACAGACATAAGTGACCAAAGCAGCAAATGAACATTTAAATTTAGAACTAAAATTTGCAATCAATTCAGTTATGATTTTAATGTATTTGTTCTCCAATGTAACAGCTGAAAATTCAATAACTTTGAAAAACTGTTTGCAAAAATGCATGACTTTTCCTAGTCGCAATTGTACCTATTACTATTCCTTTTCTTTATCCCATTTTTCCAGTAGCATGGAAACTGTTTATAAAACAACTAAAATTTTCCACCATGACTTAGCAAATTCTGAACTGATGTGAATAGGTGACAGAAAGGTAAATTCCTTAATATACCAAATTTCTACACAGCATACACTGTTATGAAGGTTGATTTTTAAAATATGCACAAAAAGATGCCACCTTCATGTATGTGAGTTCAAAATAAAGGACAATTAAAAAAGAGATAATTAACCTGCTAAATTAGGAGAACACACTCTCAAATTGATAAATTATTCCAAAGTGTAAAGCAAACAACTTTATAAAAGTTGATGAAGACTGTCATAAAATGCATAGATCTGACCGGTCAATCAAATCCACAGATGTTGACCAATCGGATAAGAGCGTCCAGTACTACAGCAACATCCACCATGTTTTACACACAAACAAACGTGTGGTGAGAATACAGCTGCATTACAGACTTTCATGATTTTTGTATATATTTACAAAATGGTGCTTCTATGTGCATGGAGATCATGCAGTGCAGATGAGAGATATCCGGGAAGGTTGGATATAGTCGTTTTATACAGGAACAATGGTGAAGTTATGTACTTTGAAACCCTGTAGTGAGTTAATTAGCCCTACTACATGGGAGCGATATCCACTGACACTACAACAATACATGTTTATTTTTCAATATCATACACATTCATTAGTAAAAGAAATGCAAATAAGAAATGTCAGATACTGTTTTATTTCTTTTCTCTTTAATGTTGCTGAGATTCCAGCTTATGTGAGCTTACCTCATCCAAATATATCCATTTATGTAATTTAACATTTGTTTTTGCCGAGTGTACTTCTTGAACAGCGTGTATATAATGAATTTCTAAATATGGATGTATGAGGATCCAGATAAAGTGAATGCTCGCCATTTAATGTACTAAATAGTCAATATCGATCAGCTACATGACCTGCATGACTTGTACTACAACAGTTGCCATTACTTCAGGGTATTAAAAAGTTCAAATATAAAAAAATAGTTCATAAAAATACAAAACATTAAATTTACATCGCTTTACATCAACAGTATGCATCTTAACACTTTTCCGCCGTAATTTTGATGTTCAGACATATATCTACTTGGCTGCTTCTCTTCAGAGATGGACAGTGTCTCGCTGTACACGAATCTTATTTTCAAACTCCAAACCTTTGATATCGTGTATATATCCTTGCATAAAGTAGATCAAAGTCTTCTGCAACACTTTACTGGAAAGTTTCTCTGATCAGAAGGTGAAATGTTATCGGGAATATGCGAGAGAGAACCTGACAGGGTGCCTGTATTCTGTGATGAGTCAGCCATTTTAATGGTAAGCTTGGAGTTCGTAGTAACTGTCTCTTATGGGGCGGAGCTTAACTAGTCATTTCGGAATCTTGAAAATTGAAAAACAAATTATAAGCTTCATTTACCTGTTTGACTTTATCACCTCCAAGTAAACCATTTACTGGCTGTAAACTATCGAACACCTGGTCATATTTAGACTTTTCAGTAGCCTAAAATAAAAGAAAATAGTATTACATTCCAAAACAAAAATTAGAAAGATACACAAACAATCACATTCCCATTCTTTCATTAACTGTCTCTGGTCTAACACCCCAACCCCTACTTTCAGGCGACACATCAAACTTTAACACTGACCCTTTTCACTTATGTTCAGTGCATATTCAACTACAAAGAGCATAGACTCAGATTTCATGATGCATAATATGTCAAAAGATCAGGGTCTAAAGTTTACATTCTATTTACAACAATAAGCTGACATTAACCCTGGTTTACGATATATGTCTTCACTGTTTGCATTTGGGTGCAAACTGCATTAAAAAAAGGTGTAGCCCAACACCTGGGCCTATCTTAATCTTACATGGTCCCAATATATGCCCTTGGGATTTGTAGGGTGATTTAAATAGTATATAAAATACCTTCAAGACAGATTGAAAAGTAAACAAGTAGATGGGGAAAGTACGGTAAAAGAGCCACATATCTATGGCCCATCCAGAATCACATGCCAATGCTCTTGTTGAAAAATATTGTAAAGATCAATGGTTATATGCAAGAACTAAATTGACTTGCATGAAGCAACACCCAAAAGTAACAGCTCTTCCCATAAAGTCAATGAAGTCTTTATCCCACAAAAAGTCTTTGGGTGGGATAGAGTGAGGGTAAATGGATGGAATGGAGTGGGAATGTAACCTAATAAATAAGTGAAGAAAAGGGGTGTTATCAGGCAAAGATATTCTTAGTAAATTATAAAAAAGTTTTGAATATAAATAAAATAGAGGGGGATGCTTATCACTAGCTACATGATATGATTAGTGTACAAGTATGTAAATAGATGCTTACAATAATTTATTATAATATGCATGCATATACATGCTAAGTAGACATCCAACTGTAAAAAATGGGGGGGGGCATAGTATCTTTAGCATATCATTGGTGATATCATGTCAATGAAATGAGACCCAAGGTCATATCAAGGCTATTGACCTGGATTGCCCTGGACAGGTATCAAACCTCCAATCCCAGGATTATAAATCTGACACTCTATCAACAGAGTTACTGAAATCAAATCTGTGAAATGACTGTTTGCTAATGTGATACGTAGGACATTGAACACAAGGTGTCCATACTAACAACATCATGCATTTATTTGATCCCTTTGTTTTCCCATCTGTGATAACATTCTATAATCACAAGGCACAAGAGAAAAAAGCAGAATGAAAGCTTATCTCTTGGAGTTACTAAAATCCCAATATTTGCATGATTTCCCATGGGTCTGTACTACATATATCACATCAGTAACTCACACCGTTTGTTGTTATAATAACCACACAGTGTTGTTGTGTCAGCATATCATACATCTACAGCAGAATAAATATATAACCAAGGCTAAAATTTACTAATCGATACTAGCAAAAACAACAAATTTTTATTATCATATTACACAACCTCTTTTGGGGACTTCACTAAATGGGACTTCACTGTTTGACTTTACTGGAAATTCCCATCAATAAGGTCTTACGTATTTGTCTTTTTGGTCAATCATTAAATAATTTTCAAAACCTGCTGAATAGAATATAATACTGATTTTATGTGAAATTATAGACTACCATGTTTTGAAAAACACTTTTGTTAGAAACAATTGTTTTAAAGGAAATCATGAATCATAGATTACTCAGATGAATACCACAACAACATCAAATCCAGAACCCAAACTGACATTTTCCAGTACATTTTTAATAATAAGTTTATCCATGTTTTTTTTTTAAAAATCACAACCTGTTATAAAATCTTGAAATGCTTGTACATCAAATTTCATACATATATGGCTGCCACATTAATTCCTGGAAAAATGTCAGGTAAAAGCTGTTAGAATTTGGAAATCTGTGTTGAATATATTTTTTAAAGAGGTGATTTCAATTAATAAAGATAACAGTCTATATATGAATGCAACCCCTTATGTAATGTTTAATCAAATATGTATGAAATAAATACCTTTAAATTAATAAAAATAAATTTCTTTTCATTATTGACACAGCAGCAGTGTTTGTGTGATGAGACAATGTCACAACACTATGCATTAGAAATGCATGTAACAGCATTGATACTATCCTTAAAATATGTCCAATACTGCGCAACCTCAACAAATGCAGTTGGAAAAAGCAAAAGTTTTTATACTTCTCTGAGAGTACCTGTCATATTTAGATTAGGAAAGAAGCTCTATTGTCTCTGAATTTCAGCAATCTTTAAATGATACCATAAAAACATCTGTATTTTCTGGACATAAAGCAAAGAGAAGTAACTCTTACCGATTACTTCCCCTGACCATCACTATGTGGCTATGGTTGTTTGCTTTTAGCTTTAGCTCGGGTAAATACAATAACATGGATGCTCACATTTAAAAGGAAGGGGGAGGGTAAATGTAATAAAGGAAGTATTCTCAGAGAAACATAGTTTACAAATAAATCGGCTTTTCCTCTGAACACATTTCCTGGTCATAATAACATTAAGTGAATAGGTAAGAGAGAGCAAATGCTTAGCATCCAACCCCAAGCATGATCACCCTTTGAAGGAAACAGACCATATTTTCCATATGATATTAAACCACACTAGACCAGAACAACACTGAGTCACATAAGACATGACAATTATTTCTGGATAATAGAAAGAAACAAGAAGACATTTTCTAACAGACTAAAAACTTGGAGCAAATCCAACAAAAGTGCTGTTCTTTGCTAGTAGTGTGTGTGATTTTGGATTTTTAGCGTAGCTTTAAAAAAAATTCAGTCATATCACTACGATGTCTGCATTGTGGCAGCTTATAGTGATGACTAGCACTGGGACATCATGTCGCAGACATGTAGCATGATGTCCCACCCAGTCATATAATCCTGACACCAGGCAAACCAGGACTAACATTAACCTCTTAACGCTAAGCACCAAACGAGGCAGTTGTTAGTACCAGTTTTTTAATTCTTTGGTATGATTCAACTGAGGATCAAACCCATAACCTCCCATGTCTGAGGCAGATGCTCTAACCATTAGGCCAATGGAGCAGTCTTTTTGTTAGTGGTAAGATTGTGCTGACTTCAAATGGTCCAATAACAGTTTGGGCTGCAGCCATTGGACCAACGAGATTAATTCTTGTCTCTGAAAAGTTTACAACTTCTATTACATATCAGATCAAAATATTCATTTAAAACATTTATTTAATCTTCATGAGGTATATCTGATTCGGTCTTGGGAGAATGCCATTCATATAACCCAATTAAGACATGATTCATGATATTTACCAGTCCATTACATGTAGTGATAAAAGCATGGACCAATTTCTTCAATGCCACCTCTATAGAATTAGGGGATGAGTTATCAGTTTTTGTATTGCTTGCTGATGGCAAACTTTCTTTGAGATGAAATCTTGTAGTGTCTTTAGGACCACAAAACCGTCTGACCTGAACTAATGATAGTTTGGGTCCAATGAAATGGCATAGACCTCATTCTCCCTGAAGGCTGAATTTTGAGATAGTAGATTCAGCGAGTTTCCGGGTAAAGATCTGAACATCCCTGAATTGATACATGTCAATCCCCATGATAGATTCCATTTAGGAAACAAAGTAAGATATTCTGGCCTATACAAGTCAAAAATGGATAATAGGTCTAATTAAACTTCATTGTGACTAATAACTGCTCTACCATGAAGCCTGAATGAATCTGAGATCCTGGAGTGGTAGTCCTTGATAGTAACTAGTAACTTGATACAAGGTTTTCTTCTCAGAAAGTCAGAGAAAGGAATAAGAAAACTCTGGGATTCGGCATTCCAATGAGATGATGCTGTTCACACTGCACTAGTCACTGAAACCCCGTCTGTGGATGCTCATGGTGACAAGTCACTGATGACTATTAGAAGGTTTTGGAAAATGAGAAACCTTGCTCCAATCACATAGATGAAACTGCATCCAAACACGAGGAACCTGCTGCTGACTAACTTTACCTGGTGTCGCAACTGTTGCCTTTGTGCCATGTTTAGTCTTGACAATCATGTCCCCATTGCAGTTAAGACTAATTCAGCATGAAAGCCAGTGCAAGTAGCAAGTTGACAGACAGCTCTCTTGTGATGCCTGCTTCAGTACCTCTTTTATTAAACTGTCAAACAGCATTGGCATGCCAAGTGGCATAGATTGGAGAGTGTAGATTTGATATTAACTGGCATCTCATATTACTAGATACAGATTTTCTTTAGCCATCATGTCATTCACATCCCTATTAATTATCTTGGTAATCCTAATGTTGGTCACTTATGTATGGTAGCATCTACATCTGAGTAGAACATTCTCAAGGGTATTTTGCGGTGCAGTCATCGTTGTTTAAGGCCTGGTAGCCACCCAATGGGTAGGTCATAAAGAATTTGCTTCATTGCGTCGGCCACCAGGCAAGTGCCACTGCTTGTCTTGCCAATACAATTAGCTTGAAAGTGTGATGGCTGGTCGGATAGATGGTTGGCTCAACTACCAGCTGGATGGACAGTCCAGTTATCAGCTGGTCAGTTGGTTTAGTATTCATCTAGGCAATGGACAGATCTGTTAAATGGATCTTAGTACAACTCCACATACAATGGTGTGGTCTGGAGGCTTGTTGCTTTGCTCACCAAAATGATTGATTCATGGCCAGTCATGAACATAAAGTGGTCATCTGGATAGATAAGCAGGCTAATTAACTGGTATTTCAGCAGCTGCAACATTAGTGTATACCCCAGCCATATGGCAAAACAGATTGTCAAAGTCCAAAATACACCCCATACACATGGACTTACAGGCACAAAGGCTAAGCACAGAAATGCAAGGGAACTTACATCCACTGGACTGAATAAGGATGAAAAAACCTCTGTTTGCGTTAGTTACCATATGGTCAAGTGAGATATAAAATTTGCCAAAATTTGATCTGTTTACAAGAGTATTGTAACTGACAGCTGGATGGCCAGATGAATGAACACAAAGACTGAGTACCCCATTGATCTTACTCATTTTCAGCAAGAAGTTATCTTTCACATTCATCCACACCGACCCCTATTTTCTAATAAAAGTCAGAATGACCTCTTTTACGTTGGATTGGGTAGTATTCTAAACTGATGAATGCACATACAAATTCTGTAACTGTACAGGCAACAATGTTCAAGAAAATGAGCTTACCACAAAAAACTGAATGTTGCCACTGGATATTACAGCATAAGTTCCCAAGTTTGTGTAAATTAAATGTGCTTTATTTGGAAGACCAATATTAAGAAGACTATTCTGCACATTTTGTTCTGACTTAATTCACTAAAAAATTACTCAAAATAATTATTTTAATTATTGTGTCCTAGTTTTAATTTGTGATTTCAAAGTCTCAAGACTATCAGCCCAATGTAACTTACCGACAGTGCCCACTGTACATTAGTACCTGCAGTTGGAGGTGGCTCTAGCTCAAATGGACCCTTAAAAAGCAAAAGAGACATTATGAGCATGGATTCTAAAGAAGAATGCTTGATAATAGTAGGCAGAATTAATATTTTAATACAAATAATACTATCATACAGGTTAGAGAATTTTTAATTTATACTCTATGATTCGAATCCGCAGGTAAATATATAATTCAATTACTAACATTTTGAAACAATTGCCTAACATTAAATTCCAAAAAATCAATTGAATGTTGACGAATTACAGATCATTTAATGGAAGCTCTGTATTTTTTTCTTTTCTTCAGTAAAATCGATCCTGTAATATAAAAATTCTTCTCCCTGTTTCAATTTGAGAGGAGAACTTCCCAACTAAAAGTTTCAGTTGTAGAATAAATGTAGCTGTATATTTTGACTGGGCTTGGTTCATGATGTGACATCTTTCTGAATAGACCCTGTAAATGTAGCTGTATATTTTGACTGGCTTGGTTCATGATGTGACATCTTTCTGAATAGACCCTGTAAATGTAGCTGTATATTTTGACTGGGCTTGGTTCATGATGTGACATCTTTCTGAATAGACCCTGTAAATGTAGCTGTATATTTTTACTGGCTTGGTTCATGATGTGACATCTTTCTGAATAGACCCTGTAAATGTAGCTGTATATTTTGACTGGCTTGTTTCATAATGTGACATCTTTCTGAATAGAAACTTATACTGTCCTACCCGTTTATGTTGACATCCTTGGGCCCGAGGAAATATTGTCGACATAGGAAGATGTCGAGATAAGTGGGGGGGGCGCTGAAAAAAAGAGAAACCTCCGTATGATAAATAGAACCAAATTAATGCATGACATCCAAGAAAACCTAACAACTTTCTTACATCCAACAGCGAAACAACTTGATAACTGCCTGCGTTCATACTTGAAAAACATGCCCCAGCCACCAAATGCAGAGTATCAATAAAAAAAAGTGTTCTCCTTGGTATAGCAGTGTTAGGGACCAGCTTCGCACTGCTAAAAGACATCGCCGAAAAGCAGAGAGGCTTTGGCTTTCCACCACTCACTATTCATAAACAAATCTACGAAGCCGCTAAGAAGAACGTCACAAACATAGTCCATTTAGCCAAATCATCCCAAAACAGTACTAAGATCACGGAGAGTTCCAGCTGCAAAGAGCTCTTCGAGATAACTAACAAACTAATGTCAAGGAACAAATATACACCACTTCCAATGACCTTCTCTCCACTAGACCTACCAGACCAATTTGCAAATTTCTTCAATGACAAAATTCAAACCATTAGAGATTCGCTTGACAGCACAATTTCAACTGATATCGTCATCATATAGGTATGATGCAGGATTTCAGCGACAACTGTTAGGTGCATTTGAACCTGTTTCTATAGATTTAGTACGGACAATCGGGATGAAAAGTACACCAAAGTCTTGTGAACTTGATCCAATTCCGACATCACTGCTGCTTGAGTGCTTAGAACCAATATTGCCTTCACTAACTGATGTTATTAATATCTCTCTCTCATCAGGGGAATTCCCATCATTTTTCAAAACTGCCATCATGAAGCCACTGCTGAAGAAACCAACACTGGACAATAACGATTTAAAGAACTACCGCCCAGTTTCTAATCTCCCATTCTTATCAAAAATCTTAGAAAAGGTTGTTCTGACTCAACTTGTATCTCATTTGAATTCAAACAGTCTTTTTAGCAATGTACAGTCTGCATATCGCCCTTGCCACAGTACGGAAACTACTCTTCTGAAAGTATTTAGTGACATTCTCTCTGCTTTGGATAGTGGAAAGATTACAATCCTCACTCTCCTGGATTTATCTGCAGCATTTGACACAATAGACCAAGATATATTACTTCACCGACTCCAGCATGTATTTGGCATTCAGAATATAGCCTTACAGTGGTTCAAGTCCTACTTAGTCAAATGGACACAAATTATATCTGCAAATGGAATACACTCAGCCCAGTTGACGTATGTAATGGTGTTCCACAGGGATCTGTTCTTGGACCTGTTCTCTTCATTCTGTACACTCAGCCGCTCTCAAGTGTCATAGCTCATCACCCAGTGTCGCACCAATTGTACGCTGATGACACCCAAATATACAAGTCTAGCCACCCAACAGAAGTTGATGCTACCATCCATGGAGTAGAGAAGTGCATTTCGGATGTGAAATCATGGATGACATGTAACAAGCTGCAGATGAATAATGACAAAACTGAGGCTATTCTGATCACAACACAAAGACTTTCTTATTCACATTCTTTACCTCAGACAATAAATATCAGCAACACCAACATTAAATTCTCACAGTCAGTACGGAATCTAGGTGTTACTCTAGACAGTACTCTCACATTGCACCAACATGTCATGAACATCTGCAGGGCTGCATATCTTGAATTGAGACGCATCAGTTCCATTCGTAAATATCTTTCTGTCGATGCCACAAAAACACTTGTGTGTTCATTAGTACTTTCAAGACTGGACTATTGTAACTCAATTATGTCTGGTTCGTCACAATATTTACTCCAGAAACTTCAAAAAGTTCAAAACACAGCTGCACGGATCATCTTTAGAGTACCTCGATCAGAGCACACCTCACCACTGCTCTGTATTCTACACTGGCTATCAATTCGATACAAAATCAAACACAAAATTTGTTCTCTGTGCTATATTTCAACGACAGACTCCAGTCCAAAATACCTATCCAGCCTCACCCATGTGTATACACCAGCTAGATCCTTACACTCTTTTTCTGATAATCGTATACTCATTGTTCCCAAGATGAAAACAAAGTCATATGGACAACATTCGTTTGCATACCAGGGCCCGGCGACGTGGAACGAATTGCCCATTGAAATTAGACACAAAGACACAGTGGTCCCTTTTAAGACTGCTCTCAAGACTCACCTGTTTCGACTTCAGGGACAAACTTAGCGACCTAATCATGTTTTGTATCTTATATATTTTCAGCATGTTTTTTTTATATTTTCCAATTTCATTGTTTTTGTCATTTGTTGTTCTGTAGTGTAGTCATTTCATTATTGATGGTGTAAAGCGCTTAGAGCTTTTAAAGATTAGGCGCTATACAAAGTCCTCATTATTATTATTATTAAAATTTGTCAGCAAAGGGTGACCCGTTGTCAGTGAACAGCATTTACACTCTGAGAAAACAATGGAAATTTTGAATACATGAAGACAGAATCAGTGTGAAACACATTTGATATGGACAAATTACATTTTGGTTATCTTTGTGTAGTAAAATCCAAATTAAAATATTGCACTGATCACATCCTGATACGAAAAATGTTACAATATTCAACGTCGGCATTAGCACATGGTTGGATAGTTGTCATTTACATGCTTCATGTACATGTACTTAAATTGGCCTCGATTTTAGACAGTCTGTTCCCATCTTACTGAGGCTACCAAGGGGATGGGGCTATTCACAGGGAAGTGAAAAACTGTCAACAGTACATGTATTCTTAACAAAAACTTTTGTATCTGACGTTATGACGAACAATAAAGCGACTGAACCAACCACTTGTTGCAGCAAAGTTCTCCACACAAAGTTTTTTCGCAAATGCTTCACTGAACCATTTTGATACTTCCTCCACATCTTCAAATGTAGCAGTCAGTCTTGCTTCATCCTTTGGGGAGCGCAGTTACCTTCAACGTAGTCTTTCTTTATAGGGTTCATCCCTTAACTTCCTTAACAACCAGATATTTAGTTTCCAGAGACTGTAAATTTAATTTGCGTTTTACCCTGCTGTTGGTAGCCATCGTAAATGTAAATAAAGTTTGAAACTAAACTTTCACAGCAAAAAAAACTTGTTTTAATCACCGATCACTTTGAAATGTCTTGGAAATGCGTAATCCGTATTTTCACGCAATTTTTATATATATGGGATTCAGAAAATCACATATACAGGAGTCCTCTGTACGCATCAATTTCCTGGACGGCAAATTTAAGGGCTTGCTATTTCTGCTTTGACCACTTGTTGATTGGGAAACTGTGTTCATCAATTGATCCTTTTAGCTGTGCTGATATTTACAATCAGAAAATTCAGTGGCTGAAAGACCCACAGATGTACATGCTGTCCTTGTAAGAGTACATCTGAAGAACATGACCCACAAGCTAGGCGGCAAGATCAAAGACTTAACTAACTGTAGAGTGGTGAGAAAATGTGCTGCTATGTTTTTTTTATTATTCGACCGCGACATCAAAAGCCTGGCGGCAAGATCAACTAATTGTTGAACAAAGTATGGGTCAAAACTGGCAGCTGGTCAACGTGAACGATTAGGCGGTGAAATTTAACCCTGGCGGCAAGATCAAAATATTGTGGAAACAAAGTATGGGTCGGAACTGGCAGCTGGTCGACATGAACAATTAGGCGGAAAAATTGTAGTCTGGCGGCAAGATCAAGTAATTGTTGAACAAAGTATTGGTCTTAACTGGCAGCTTGTCGACATAAACATTTTGAAAACAATGGATTTGTTCAAGCTGGGACCAAGGACTTCTGTTGACATATACATTTTTCTTTTATCTCGACGTCGACATAAGCATGACAATTTGATAGTAATAGCAGACCAAGGGACCGGGACTTTGCTTTTTTGTCGACATAGGCGGCTTGTCGAGATAAGCAATGTCGATGTAAACGAGTAGGACTGTACAAGGAATCAATTTTCATCACATTGAAGTACAGCTGCTTTTAAACAGAACCAAAGTATGCTTTCTACAAATGCAGTAGAAATACACTCTGATTGGTAAACAAAATTATATAACCAATGAATTACCACTGTTCCACAAGTTGAAAACAGGTTCAAAGATGTGTATCATTTAACTTAGATCAAAATGTATTCTAATAAGCTGAACATTTATTTTCCATTACTTTGTATCACAGGTTAGTTGTAATTTCAGCATGCACCAATTCATTCCATGATCTACTTACAAGATTTGGCGGTGGTGTTTCAGTAGTTAGTTTCGCAATACTCAATTCCTGTCCATTCTGGGCCAGAGCTATAAGTTTAAGAGCTACAAAGAACCCTGGCTTCTCTAGGTATCCTTTCCCTGTTGGATCTGATAGATCCCAAACCTGGAAACACAAAGCAACTATAGAATATTTTATTTATTATTATTACTGTATCTAACGTTGCACAGTATAACTTTTAAAAAAATGATGTTATGTTCAAATGAAATTTTTCATTAAAACAAGGTTTTCCATAAAGTAAGGTGTTTAAAACAGATTCAAACCCTGCTTGTCATCTTCAGAGTTATGCAAACTTTCCATCGGATGCAGCTATTTTGATAATATGCAGGGAGCAGCAGAGGGGGTGAACAGACCACGATTTCAAGCAAAACTAAGACTTCCAGATAGCGTTTCCGAACAAAAAATGGCCTATACACTACGTTTTCGAACAAAATATAAGACTTCCCACAAAATTTCATTTTAACCGAAAAAAAATCTCCATTTTGTAAAACGGAGATTTTACAATTTTGCTCACAACGATGTGGTCATTCACCCCCTCTGCTGCTTAGTGATTTCATCACTGGGTTAACAAAAATTATCGATAATTTTGTTATCAAATAGTATGATAATTATCGAATATACTATAAATTCACGATGAATAATTATCGATAATTATTGATGATTTTTATTATATATATTTTATAATGCCGATAAAATCTACTCAATTAACTTATGATCAAATTCGAGAAATACAAGCAGCTCGTGGTATTGATACTATTGCAAATATTGCAAAACGATATCATATTGGAATTTCTAGGATATATTCGATATGGGGAATACCATTAAATAGTCGTAATAAATTGAGCGTATTAAATAAATTTCTTAATAAAATCTCAGATGAGAGACCAGTGTATTATCAAACTATTAGTGAAAAGCCATTATTCAACGATGGTATTATTGAAAACGCATCAAATACTAATATTGTAAGTGATACTGATATTGTGAGTGATAATACTGAGATTGCGAGTGATACTGATATTGTGAGTGATAATACTGAGATTGCGAGTGATAGTACTGAGGAGAAAATTTCAAACAGTGTTTATGAGAATCGTATTGAGAGTTTAGAACAAGAATTAAAAAAATCTCAAGTGGAAATCTATCAGCTAAAAAAATCTAATGAAGAATTCCATAAACTAAATTCAGAAATAACGAAAAAGAATAGTATAATCAGTAACTTGGAGCTTATGAATTATAATCTCAATGAAAAATTACAACAACAATTACATGAGCAACAGCAGTTTCAACAACAATGTGATAAATACCAGCAGAAGATAGAACAGCAACAGCAAGATTTTTATCAACAACAGAATGAAATAGATAGATTAAAAAAATTATTACATCATCGACATGAAAAATATAAGGAAGAGATAGAACAACTACAGAAACAATATGATAAATCACAAATAATTTTTGGTGGTAGAAATTCCAAATCAACCTGTGAAAATTGTATTACTATCGAAAATAAATATATGGAAGAACTAGAATATTATGCTGATGAACTAGCGAGAACACAGAAACTAATAGAAAATTTCCATCGTTCCTAATGAAAATCTTCGATTTTAACCGAATATTTGATTCAGTCCGATACGATATCGAGTCCGAGGATCATGTAAATTTATTGTTATAAATCCATGCGGGGTTGACTGAGCGCGGCTAAAGAAATTTTTAAATTGATTATGATCCATATCTCCACCGCACCAGGTTTGCCAAATATTTCTTAACGTATGAGTATCAACTCCGTTAAATACACACAGCATATTGCAGTTATCTCTGATCACTTTTGGTATTTGAGTATAACGTTGAGTTACATATATCACGTCAGTGTTTTTATGCCTGCCTCTGGAAAAGATCCTAGCAGGATTTTTTTGTTTATCCAACATTATATCGTCGTATACGACTAAATTGTTAATATCTCCATCAATATCATCAATACTCGGTGCTTCATCGATATCGGTTATAAAATCAATGGCGTTCTCACCGCTAATTTCTGATGCATTCTCGTTAAAATCTTTTAGCACTTCATAACATCGTTGATCATCTACGCTAGGAGCAATTAAATACAACTTATCCCACTTCATCCATCTCATTATTAAATTGAGCAACAATTGCGTTTTACCGGATCCAGATGGCCCGATTATAATCATCCGGATAGAGTTTGGTAGCGCTGCATGATGCTTAATTGGTTCTCTTGTTTTAGTCGCTGAAAAATCAATTATATCCATATTTCTATATATAAATTATGGATCTATATTGTGTGAAGTGCAAAACGCGTACTGGCACAGATGATGTGACGACAGTTACAACTAAAAATAACCGATCAGCGCTTTCTGGTAAATGCATGCAATGTGGTACAAAGAAATTTAGATTTGTGTCTATGAAATCTGATTTAAAAAAAAAGGAGGAGGTGATATCGCAGCCAAATTGGCAAAGCTCCCTGGAACCCCATGGGCAAAGTACCCCGGAGAAAAGCACCTCCCAGGATATAGCTACTGTGGACCTGGAACCAGACTTGATATCAGACTCAATAATCAAAATCAACCCAACCCCGGTGAAGAACCAATAAACACCATTGATAAGGCCTGTCACCTTCATGATGTTGCTTATAAAAGCAGCAATCTGCAACACAGACATCTAGCAGATGTGAAATTAATTCATGCGTTAAATGCTATTCCTGATAAATCCTTCAAAGAAAAGTTATCTTCGTGGTTGGTAAAATCAGCTATGAAAGGCAAATTGATGCTTGGAAGCGGAGCTTCTCGTGCTGGTAATTGAAAATACTAGCATTTTAATATGGAATCAATTTATTATTCCCCAAGAGGATACTGGAGGGGTAAATCAGCAGTCCATAAACTCGCTAGCGCTGCAAAAGTGAAAAAAACTACAGCGGAGGATTGGTTATCCAAACAGGCACTATGGCAAATTTATCTACCACCGCCTAAACAAATTCAATTCTCGCATTTTGATGTGACTGCTCCTAATGAAGTTCATCAGGCTGATATATTATTTTTGCCACATGATCGTGGTTACAAATACGCGCTAACCGTAGTTGATATTGCAAGTCGATACAAAGAAGCAGAACCGTTAAAAAACAAATCATCACCTGAAGTGGCTTCTGCATTTGAAAGGATTTATCGAAGGGGTCCTCTGCACTGGCCAAATCTATTGCAGGTTGATCCTGGCAAGGAATTTCAGGGTGCAGTATTATCTACAATGAAACATCATAATGTCACCATACGACGAGGGCATACTGCGCTACATCGCGATCAGGCCATTGTAGAACGATTTAATCGGACTCTTGCTGAACGGTTATTTGGATATCAATATGCAAAAGAATTCATTCAAGAAAAGCGATCGCGTGAATGGGTTAAAAGATTACCAGGTGTAGTTACCGCACTGAATAACGAGATTACTAGAACAATCAACATGAAACCTATCAACGCGATTAAAAAGAAGTCAATACCCGTACAACCACAAACAGATTTCCCTAGAAACGCTAGTGTTTCCCAACCAATTCTTGGTAGTAATGTCATTGTGAGGTACTTATACGAACCAGGAGAACTTGAAGGGGGTAGAAAAAGGGCTACTGATCCTATTTGGAGCGTCACTACGCATAAGATATCTACTATAACACGATCAACTGGTAGACCAGCAATCTATAAACTGGATTCAACTGCCCCTCAACGAGGATTTACTAGACAACAACTACAGGTAATTCCCGAGGATACTCAATTGCCACCGCATGGTCTTAACTAGCGCCGTTGCGTCTATTGCACTCAAGACAAGTCAACATCACATTATTTCTGATATGACCGAGACTGTTATTTTTTCTGTCTACGGTGAATTGGCGAGGATCCTTATCCGAATACTGCCAACGCATTATACAATTGCAACTCGCGCAATGATTATTCTGTTGTTGTTTCAGCGTAATTATTAATTTAGCATCAATATTAAATTCTCGTTGTTTTTTTTTGTCCTGTTGTTTGTAACCGGAGAGTTTTTTATTAATGATGCTAACATCAATATCACTTATTGTGGTGTCATTATCATCGCCTGACTCTGTCAAGACAACTCTTCGAAGTTGATTTATTTTTCGTACTCTGGATACTGCGAGATAGACTAAATTCGACCATTCGATGTGATTATCCACCATCCAAACAGTTGTATCCGATATAGTTAATCCCTGTGAAGAGTGTATTGTTGCTGCGTATCCTAGAGTCCACGGGGATTTATTAGCACGCAATGCATCTTCAACTACATTGATATCAACCAGCACAATATCATTTAATACCAGAATCTGTTTTTCACTCTGTCCTGGAATATCAACTTCAATGTTCTGTTTTCGTGTATCCGATGGCCTATAACAAAGGGGTACTGGAAGCGTTGCAAATTTTTCTTTATGCAATTCAAATAGCTTCATCTGAAGTGTGTCCCTGACTATTTTTCTACTTGCAATTATCAAATCATTTGGTCTCCATGTTTCCCAGAAATCATTCATTGGAGTTTCTGAAATCACTTCACGCGCTATTTCGCATTGGATTCTATCCGGTTGTAATCTAATTAGCGCTTTGAACTCGCGTAATCGTTCATCAAGTGATCTATAATCAGTGGTGATTTCTTCGTAATAGTCTACAAAACCCTTTAGCCATTCATGTGGAGATGCACCGACAAATGGTGGTGGTTGGCCGTGATCACCGCACATGACGACTTTTGTGTTTTTGTTTAACAACCATTCGAGAAATGTTTGTAATACATCTAATGACACTGTGCATATTTCATCCCAGATTATGATTTTATGAATGAATTTATCACCCATACGCTCAGGAGTCCATTTGTCACCCTTCCATCGAAAGAAACTATGATAAGTACAGGCATTTACCCCTCGCTGTATCATCTCTCTGGCGAGTCTGTGAGTCGGTGTTAGCACAATCATGTTTGTGAAATCCGTAGGATTTTTACTACGATATAATTCAATTGCACGAGTTGTCTTTCCTGACCCACCACAACCGTTTAAATAAACTGTCTTGTATCTACATATTGGATCAGATACCGGTGGTGCATTAGAAAATTCTGATTGATTTTCAGCGCGGTTACAACAAATATATTTATCATCCATGGCAACGTCTGCGGATTCACAATACTCATGTAGCATCTCCTTTTTAAATCGCCAACACCCCCAATTTTCTTCGGGATCTGTGAATTTAGCTACAGCTGATTTGTACTTATTGTGTATATACATCGAATCAGTGGCCACTCTAACCGCGGTATTAGGAAATCTATTTATCATCGAAAATAGATTAATGCAAGCATAGGCTAGCATTGAACTTCTCAAATGTGTGTACTGGGAATTATATCCATCACAGTAGGTAACAACCGTACCTAATTTCTCACCATTGGATAGAAAAGCATCCTTACGGGATACAAGTTTTCCCTGTTTTATTAAATCCGCTACAATAAAATCGTATTCAGCAACATCTATGATCAACCGCGAAGAGTATTTTGCGTTGTCGTACCGTCCACCTTGAGTGAATTTACCGATTATTCTTCGTCCGAGATCCTTTGCTTGTTCTTTTTTAATTTCAAATAACTTCTTAGACCAATTCATGATTTGTTCTTCATTAAAATTCTTCGAATTTCGATCAGGGAATTGTTTTCGCAATTCGTTGATTATACGATCTAGATCGGGTTGTGGTAGCCAAACTTCTTTCTGAGCTCGATAGCATATAATAGCCTCGGAAACAATCAACGATATTAGCATACCACAATCAATCATATATCTCAATAGCACTATTGGCATCCAGGCCTTTTCAGATAGGTGTCTACCGAGCCAAACATAACTACACGGATGTAATCCTGTAGCTAATTCGAATGATATTACACGAGCGAATCCGGTTAAATCAAAATCAGGCAATGGTCCATTAATCGCAACACGAGTCATTTCATGCGTGGGGTGTCCAAATCGTTTGAAGTACTCAGCGCATTCTCCATATCCGAGAAAACTTCCGGGATAACACGCGGCTATATCAATTGAAATCATACTATCACGTGAGTATTTCGTATTCCACAGTCCTCCATGACCAAATTCGACGCAACTCAATTTAACATCCTCAAGAAAATCACTTTGTGTTGGACGCCATGAGTTTTTCTCTCTTGCGAAGTGAGCTACCACTGATGGAATAGTAAAACTATCCGTGAGTAGTTTTTCATGGAAACTCTCCGGTGAAAAATCACTAGCGATTTTTCTCATTTTGTTATCTAATTCTTCAACGCGATATAATTCGCCATTTGGTCTTACAAATTGATCAAATCCTTCATCACTTCTAAGTAACCACACTGACACAGGATCATCCTTACACAATGCATGAATAGCATCGAATAATTTCTCTTCATAGAAAACATCCCCGGAAAATTCCGGGGGGATATATTTCACGGTTCGTTCTCGTGGAAATATTGTTACCGCAGGTGTCCACGCGTGTTTGTTATGATCAATAATCTGTATTGGTGCTCCTCGCGATTGATATTTCGGTTCGTATAATACTTCTCCGGTTATTGTTGTTACTGATATTGGGAATTTTAATGATGCTTCTAATTTAGCTATATCAGAAATCTTTGCACCATGCTGTTTCACTGTCAGTTCCCACTCGGTTATTTTCCTTCGTCGCAGATCAGTTAGTTTATTTCCTCGGGATGCATTTGTGAAGTGTTCTATTACCCGTGTTGCTACACAATTGAGCCTTGACGAAGTCAACGGTGAATATTTCATAGGAGCTAGTTTTGCGATATCGGGTTTATCATTTAACGGATATATCCCATAAACCATTGCTGTTACGGGATAAGATCTTTCGTAGTATGGTTTGTCAATGCCGATTAGAATTCCTGGTTTGGAATCTCTACTCACAATGACAGCTTTTTTATTTTTGAGGATTGGTTCAAATTTATCCTTAATAATCCATTTGCCATCGACTTTGATAATGAATTTGATTCGGAAAAAATACCGTTTTTCCCCAACATGTGAAATTATTACTGCTGCTTTTTTATCAGTCATGGTAGCATCAACAACACCATCAATTCGAAATGTTGACCAACAATAGGATGCTCCATCACGCTTAAATTCATTGAAACAATCTCTGATTTTTCTAATCATGGCTTTATCAAGAATTGTATTCTTTGGTGTATTAGAAACTATATCGAGATTGAATTGAGCATCTTTCCAGGATAATTTCTTGGACGTTTTTGAATTCCGAAGGATTTTGGGTTTATCGAGATTAAATTTAGGACTAATTTTTAATAATCTCTTAAACTCTTTCATGCTTTCGTCTTTTGGACGTTTGTTACGTTTTTTTGGTTTATCGAGATTGATTTTCAATAATCTCTTAAACTCTTTCATGCTTTCGTCTTTTGGACGTTTGTTACGTTTTTTTGGTTTATCGAGATTGATTTTCAATAATCTCTTAAACTCCTTATCAGCACTGAATTCAGCATTTTTCGAAGTCAATCTCTTAAACTTTTTCATGCTATACTAAAACAAGTGTCTAAATGAAAGATTTATGTATAATAAACCCTTGCAAATGGATACTCCTTATCAGCACTGAATTCAGTATTTTTCGAAGTCAATTTTTTGAACTTTTTATGCTATACTAAAAACAAGTGTCTACATGAAGGATTTATGTATAATGAATCCTTGCAAATGGATCAGTCATTGAATTAGACAAATAGTATAGTATATAAATGACCCAAGAATTCAGACAGCACCCTATATGTACAAATTATGAAGCATCCAGTGATGGTGTTGTAAGAAACTGTAGACTGAAGAATCCAGTTGGAAGGGATAATGGTATGGGGTATTTAATGTTTACTGTTGGAAAGAATAAGAAATATTACAATCATCGTTTCGTGTATGAATGTTTCCATGGATTGATCAAAGATGGTTTTGTTATTAATCACATTGATTCTAATCCGAAGAACAATTCCTTATCAAATTTGCAGGCTATCACACAAAGTGAGAATTACAAACGAGGAAAAACTGACACTTGTTCAAAAAAAACGAAACCAGTAAAATCTTTGAATACAATAACTAACGAAGAAAAAATATTTCAATCAATATATGAAGCCGGCAAGTATTTCAATATTTGTAGACCCTCAGTACGATATGTTGCAGAGGGGGTTTGTCGATCGGCTATTTCAAAGGGGACCGGACAGAAAATCCTATTTAGTTACGTCTAATGCATCATATTTTTCATTTAGAAATATGTCATTGCTATAGAATAATGAATTCTGAAAACATGAATAGCATCATATCCGAGATTTCAAAATTGAAAGGTTGGGATATTGAACTATCAGATGGGTTAAATCCTGATCAAATCATGTCTGATTTTCAGGATATAGAATACGGAGTTAACAACAATAAATATATGCTGCCAAAGCAATACGCGCTCATCAAAAGAATTCAGAATTCTATTAAGGACTCTCTCGCATTTTCCAGTGACGTAAGTGTGTTCGCTCCGTTATATACTATCGCAGAACGAATACGAAAAGAATTAGGTAACGAATACGAATTGAAAAAGGAGGTTAATTCTAAAGTTAGAAACCTACGGGCGTTAATTCAAGAAAATGAACAATTTTGATTGACCAACCATTTATCATTATTTGATTGACCGACCATTTATCATTATTTGATTGTGACCGTCCCCTCATAGAGATTTTAATTTTTTTAGCATTTTTTGATTGATAATGTCAGAAACAGTGAATAAAAAATTGATGGTTGGTTCGGATTGATCAAAAATAGAATGTCGAAAGTGTGATATTAATTATTTTTATAGCAATTATGACACTTTCAACATCAATGATAACGCCCTTAACACTTCCACGGTGACTTTGTCACTGGTGTTAGGTCGGGATTAAAAAAATTGTTTTACAATTGAAAAATTGTTTCTGATTTCAAATAATGGTCAATGAAGCATTAACAACCCGATTGGCTCGTGAACGACTGGATGCAATTAAGAGATTTGTACCAATTCGTGACTCTGTACGGAATAAACTACAACAACGACAGAGTCTTCAGACTGATTTTGCTGCGGGATCTGAAGAATTGTTTAAACCAGTAACCACATCAACGAAGGAGATAGTGTCAACAATCTCTGAACAAGGAAAAAAACAAGAGACTTTTCTCCCTGTGTTAGAAAAAATAGCAAAAAAAACTAAACAAACAAAAAAATCCTTGCAATCACTTTCTCAGGATATATCAACCGCCGCTTCAGAACGAAAATTTAAAAGATTTCAGGAAGAACTAGTTAGTGGACTACCTAAATCAATTATATTTACCGAGAGCGCTAAACAACAAATTCTCAACGAGGATATAGACAATTTAGGTGAATTCGCTGCTAACAGCTATGATTTTCAAGAGAAGTTTTTCACGGACAATTATTCGAATTATAGAATGTCACATAATGAATGGGCTGATATAGTGTATGAAATAAATACTGGGGTTTTAGATAAAAGGATGAAGGAATACAGAGACTTCAAGAGAAAATTTCAACTCCAAATAAGACAGCCATACGATGAGAAGAAATTTCTGGGAAGTGGTCTAGTTGGAAACGCTAGCGTTTCATGTCCTGGTAGTGTTCTCAGTGATATATCACGATTAGAAGTTCTTGTAGGAGGGTTCCGAGCCGGAAATAACTCACCGGAAATAATTAATGAAGCAGCTGATATCTGTAGACGATTATTTCAGGGTGGTGTCATGGATATCAGCACATATCGAGATTTCATTGGCGAGTTAGTAGACGGTGAAACCGTCCATGGTTATCATAGTGACTGAATCGATTAGATAAATAACAATTGAAAAATTGTTTCTGATTTAAAATAATGATCATACACTACAATCATGATAAACCAACCCCCGTCTACGTAGTTAATTCACGGTTTCCGGTTTATAGAGCATACTACGGAGATGGTTTAGGTAATACCATTTTAGGATTATTTGCGAGAATGGCTCCAAAAGTGATGCCGTTGGCTAAACAATTAGGAATGAAAGCCATTGATGTTATTCGTGATAAGGGTATTGGTGCTGTTGGAGATCTTGCGGGAAAAGCGTTTTCAACTGCGAAGAATAAAATAACATCATTAGTGAGACGAAAAAAGAAACCGTTACCGTCTACAGCAGAAATGCCTGCGAGTGTTAGTAGAATTATAAATAACGCAGTAGATGAAAAATTAGCGTCGATGGTGACTCCCTTGATAAATCAAGAGGACCAAAATAACATGATAGCAAACATGATAGCAGGAAGTGGCTTTAAAAAAACACGACGATAAAATGGGAAATCGCGATTTAGACTCTGATAAATAGAATAAAATGTTCAAAAGGTCACCTGATCCAGCATTTGATATGGATGCCCCAGTGAGTAAGGATGATTCTGTACGCGATTTTCAATTTTATTCTTATCACGCAGTACAACCAGATCTCCGATCGCGAATTGAACTTCAAGTTCATGATACCAGTAAATACTTCCTACCGTGTGAGGCATTTATTGAAGTAGAAGGAGAACTTGTAACAAATGATGTTGCTCATAATGATCCACCATATGCAGATAACGCAAATATCCGAGTTGGTTTTGTTAATAACGGCATAATGGCGTTATTTGAAAGCGCTAGATATCTCATTGATGGAAAAGAAATTGAATCAATAGACCGTGATGTTGATGTTGCAACAACAATCATAGGGTTAGCGAGATATTCTGATGATTATACAAGATCAGCTGGTCCATCTATGATGTTTGCAAAGGATACCTCTGATAACGCTGACCACCTTCAATTCATTAAAGTGTTAACAGCAAGAGATAATGCAGAAGCCGATCAACAGGAAGCAGCTAATCCAGAACGTCGAACTAGACCCGGAGCTGCTTTTGATATTCTCGGAGGCGTTAATGGTAATCTCAATTTAGGATTTGCAACACGTGTAGCAACGTTGCATGGACAGCGTCGACGATTTTCATGTGCGATTCCACTGCATCATATATTTGGATTCTGTAGAAACGTCCGAAAAGTTATTTATGGAGCTAAACACACAGTAGCGCTTGTACGAAAGGGTACTGATAATGATGCAATCTGGCGTAATGCTGGGGTTGCTGCCGGTAAAGTTATTTTAACAAAACTATCATTATGGATGCCAGTGTTAACTCCATCAATCACAGAAGAACAGCGACTACTATCATTTATGGATCAAGGAGGAAAGTCGTTGTTGAGTTGGTTATCAGTGACCACGGATATTAAACAGGACAGTGTTGATGGTACATTCACATGGCACCTGGCATCAAAACAAGGGGTTTCAGCTCCACGTCATATATTCGTAGCGTTACAGAATAATGCGCGAGTTGGTAATCAAGAACGAAGCCATATGATATTTGATCAGTTAGGTGTTAGTGAAGTCTCGCTGAGAATAAACGGACAGCAGGAACCATCCGAGGATATACAACTTGATTACGGTCAGAATCATATTGCACGCGTGTATCATAACCTATTGTCGTTTATGGCACGTGATCTAAATGTGGATACTGGTTTGCAAATATCACAATTGGATTTTAAAAGCCTCTATCCGATTTATTACTTCTCACTGGAACATCTCGATTTAACAAGACAATCTGTCGTTGATATACACTTTAGAGCCCGTGTAACCCGTCCGACTGGTCCACCAGTTGATGGGTTACCTCCTATCCTTATCCCGAATTATAGAGCGGTTGCTGTCATTCTCAGTGATAAATCAATGCTACTTGAAGGTGTTGGTGGAAGAATGAGAGTGGTAGATGCACCAGTGGAAAACATGTAATTGAAATTGTAAACGATTTAGAATCAATCTATTATGTATAATGTCATATAGTGTTATTAGTGTTACGTTAACTCCCGGTCAATTAAAAAAATTGCAATCAGAATCAACTAAGCGATGTGGAACCACAATCACGTTGAAACCCAACCAAATGACTGGTGGTGCAAATAAATTATCGCTGACAACTCGTCAGGTGAAACATTTCAATGATGCACTTGTAGCAAAAAAAGGTGTCCAGATTACTCTTTCTGCGGCTGCAATCAAAAATATGATTAAAACAGGCGGTATATTTCCATTGTTAGCTGCGATTCCAGCATTGATTGCAGCAGCAGCCCCAGCGGTGGCTAAAGCAGCGGCGTTAGGAGCCGTTGGTACTGCAGCAGGAATGGCACTAAAGAAGGCAACTGGGAAAGGATATAAAAAAAAGGGACGATCCGTTCACGGATTGGGTCTAAGACTACCAGGAACCCCGTATTCGTGGTACAGCGGAAAGGGTCTAAGACTACCAGGAACGATTTATTAATTCGGGAATCGAAGATTCCTATGTCCAATTTTGATTTAATGGATGCTGCTAAAAAGCTGGCGATTAAAAATTTCAGAGGTGTCTTTATGAAAGATCAATTACCACATCAACCAAACAAAACTGAAACAGGTATTATTAATCTCGATAACAGCACCGGACCTGGAACTCACTGGGTTGCATACGCTATTGATCCACGTGGGATTGTCTATTTTGATTCATATGGATTAGCCCCACCAAAAGAGTTTTTGCGTTATATAAAAACCCTTCCAATGAAGACTTGGTATTCTACGCTACCAACACAAACGATGATAGACCCACCAATATGTGGCAGCGAAGTATTAAATGTCCTTGATGCTATTTCTAACTCCTTGAGTAACCCAAGCGGAAAACCACCACATGTTGTCGTGAATGAATACACTAGTAATCGCTGGAGAAAATCGAAGATTTTTCAACGAAGTCGTCAAAAACGATTTTAAAGAGAGAAAGAGTTTTACAATAACATGATTGATATTTGGGGGAGATCTTTGAAACCCAAACCCGATGGCACTGCACCACCTGATTCTATCAAGGATGTAAAAAAACTAATCAAAGATGAAATAGCTGAGACGTTGAACTTAACAAGTGTTGACCCGAACGAAATAGTTGTATTTCAAGACAAGCAGGGTAAATTGAAAAGCAGTGATGTGTCGTTGGATGATATTTTAGTTAAACAACAAAACGCAATCGAGAACACCGTTGCGTTATTTTCCGATCAGGGTAAATTGAAAACCAGTAATATTTCTCTGGATGATATTTTAGTTAAACAACAAAACGCAATCGAGAACACCGTTGCGTTATTTTCCGATCAGGGTAAATTGAAAACCAGTAATATTTCTCTGGATGATATTTTAGTTAAACAACAAAACGCAATCGAGGATACTATCGCGTTATTTTCCGATCAGGGTAAACTCAAACCGGGCTTACCCCTCTCGTCTATTACAGATAGAATAATTGATCTCGGCGATTCTCTGTTAGAACTAGCAACACTTGAATCTAAAATTGAAGAAAACGGAAAACAGTTTACATCATTTCGTAGAAATATCATTGATAAATTTATTGGAACCCAGTTGGATAAAATAGAAATAAAACTCCCTGATATTAAAAAATCCATCGATGAGACGAAAAACTTCATCGAAGCCGTCAAAGGTGATTTTTCGAGGATGATAACAATCATTGAAAAAACAAAAATTCCTCATGAGAAAACCAACAACATAGTATATACAATCCAACACGGATCATTTGAGTGGACACCTACAAACAACGAATTAAATATCACTGCAACCGTTAAGGGTATTTATCGATTAACACTGGTGACAACGGCTCAATTTAATATTTCATCGTTGAGTTCATCCGGGTTTAATAATACGATTTCAACGATCATCGACAAGGATACAACTGAAAAGTTCACTATAACAGCTACTGATAAAAATTTGATTGGGGTTTCAGTAACCTGGTATGTGGAATTCGTAGCGGATTTAAGTAAATAACTAAATCGTTCGGATTTCACAATTGAAAACGCTAGTGTTTTTAAAATAATGATGACTTCGTCATTACCAATGACTTTGTCATCGACGCAATGTCGCTATGATCAGGTCAGAGAATTTCAGAATAGACTAAAAACCCTCACTGAGGAGTATCAAATAAAAATGAAAAAATACCGACGAAGAATCACCGCAATTGATATTATTATATACTCGGTGTCAAGCGTTCTCACTGGCGCCGGAATAATACTTGCATCGGTTACAATGATTGCCCCGGTCGTAGTTCCAATTTGCATTTCTGCGGTGGCTACAATCGGGGGTATATCAACCGGGATAGCAAAAAAGATATCATCATGCAGCCAACGCAAACTGCAGAATTACTTACTTCAATTTCATATTGCATCAACCGCATATTCGCAGTTATCCCTGATGATATCATCGTCACTCGATAATACAATTATATCAGATTATGAATTCTCAGAGATGGTCAGTATTTTTAATTCTGCAATATCGAAATTAGAGCAACAACATGAGTATAATAACAATGACAACACAGATGGAATCAGAAAAAACAAACCCAAAAAACAAAATGATCTCAATAATATCAACATTACCAGATTGTGAGTTCTCGGTGATGGTCAGTATTTATGATTCCTCGATACCAAAATTAGAAATACAACATGAATATAATGACGACACCGCAGGAATTACTTCAACGAATAGTGGAGAACACGAACCCAGTACAAACAAGCATGATATCAATAACATCAACGAATCCAGAATTCAGTGTGAATTTCCCCTCTCCGGTTCCGGTGAAGGAGATAGCGCTAGCAAAACTACGAGTGTATCACAGTTGGCCTAATATCAGATCAAAATCATTTGGTGGTCAACAACCCAATAATTCTTTAGTGTTTGCAAATAAGAATAAAGACGACGGAACCCCAGACTGGAAAGTTGTTTCGATACCAACAGGGTCATACCAAATCGAACAAATCAATAATGAATTCGCGCGTAGAATAAAATCGATTACTGGAGTAGAGTCAAAAATAGCTATAACAGTTCATGAACCGACGCTATCATCTGCCATTGAAATAAACTCAGAAGAATACGTCGTAGATATCTATCAAAGCTCAATAAGAACCGTACTAGGATGGCCTGAATTACCACCCCAGAGTAAAACTCTGGAGGAAACCGTTAAATTACCAGAACCACAAAAATCTGATTATATCACAGACAAAATAAAACCTAGAAATCCAATAAGGAGTTACAAAAAATACAACTTATTTATAGAGTTTTTTGGGTTAGGATACGAACCTAGTGTGGAGGTTGGACCACCGAAAGAATATAATTTTGTTAACGAACCTGAAATCATTAAAAATTTCACAGCGATGAATCATGATTTATCGCTGTTGTTAATATCTCTTAAATCCGGCTCTCTCAACCGAGATGAATTTATCAGCGTCGTAGAAACATGCAATAAAATTATCGACGATATGGAAGTATTTAATTCACAAATTATTCGAGTGATATTAGATGATAAAAACCCCACATCGAGAGAAATATTTGCAAACAAATATAAAATCCGCGTTAAAGATATTCGTGAGTTTAAACTACCAGGATATAACGTACCGGAACTAAAAAAACTTCTCAGTGATGCCATCGATGTTGGTTTTAAAATAATTCATGATGCATGGAAAAAAACATCACCGGAAATAAAAAAACTCAAACATAATAATGACCCAGATGGTGGCGGTAGGCATATCGCTCCGTTCAACGTGAATATTTCATCGGTGATTGCGCTCAATTTAGTGTGTGATGTTATCGAAGGAAGCTATCAAATTAATCTCGAACGATCAAATCAAGCTCAGCAAGGATATATTCTTTATTCGTTTGCACCAACAGCTCCTCCAGGATTTTTAATTATTGAAAACCCAATTAATCCTGTCTATATGCGATGCCATAATAATTCATTAACCAGAATTAATTTCAAACTCACCGACCAGTCAAATAATCTGATTGATTTACAAGAAGAGGTGTTAGTGATTAGTCTGTTTGTAAAGTCGTAAAGACTTTCAATCCTAAAAATCTTTAATTTTCATTGATAACAAAATTATCGATAATTATTGTTAACCCAGTGATGAAATCACTAAGCAGCAGAGGGGGTGAATGACCACATCGTTGTGAGCAAAATTGTAAAATCTCCGTTTTACAAAATGGAGATTTTTTTTCGGTTAAAATGAAATTTTGTGGGAAGTCTTATATTTTGTTCGAAAACGTAGTGTATAGGCCATTTTTTGTTCGGAAACGCTATCTGGAAGTCCTAGTTTTGCTTGAAATCGTGGTCTGTTCACCCCCTCTGCTGCTCAGGGAACAGACCAAACTATTTGCCCTAATGTGCTATGGGCAAACAGGTATCTACCAGCCTCACTTTTAGGCTGTGGGCAACTGAACACCTACTTGCCCATATCAACAAGAGACATAAAGTTGGGTATATTTCCTACTTAACACCTACTTGCCCACATCAACAAGAGACATAATGTTGGGTCTATTTCCTACTTAACACCTACTTGCCCATATCAACAACAGACATATACTTGGGTCTATTTCTGACATAACTATAAACCAAATAATGTATTTCCTAACTTTGATAATGATTACAGAAAAACAATAGCTATGTATTTGTAAACAACGTGCTTATACTACAGCATTGTTATGACCACTCCGGTGGCCTAGTGGTTAGAGAATCCACTGCTGATATGGAAGTCGTGTGTTTGATCCCCCCTCAAGTCATACCAAAGACTTACAAATATGGTACTAACAGCTGCCTTGCTTGGCACTCAGCATTAAAAGGTTAGTGTTAGGACTGGTCGGTCATATGTCATGATAATTTGACTGGGTGGGACATCATGCTACATGTCTGTGGCATGATGCCCCAGTGCTAGACATCACTATAAACTGCCTCATTGCTGACGTCATAGCGATATGACTGAAAAATTGTTAAAGCTACGTCAAAAATCCTAATCACACACACACTTTAACTCTATGAAAACACGTTTGTCAAATTTAATATGACTACTATTGGAAAACATATACCATAGCTTATTAAAAGAAGACAGAAAAAAACATGGCAAAGCAGAGAGTGAGGCTATAACTTACAAACCTGTGATAAAATATTTTCCTTCAAGTTTGATTTCTTTAAAAACACGGCAGCATCCAATGCTCCAATACTTCCAGTATTATTTGGATCGGCCTGTAACAGAAGTAAAATTGTATTTTACAAAGAAATATTAATGTAAATAATAAAATTTAATAAATGTTACACACAGACTGACACACAAAAAGTCAGTTTGCCTTGGACCTGAGACCCTTGGGCAAGCTGACTGAAAAAATTAACTTGCCCTTGGAAGGTATGAACTCGAACAGAAAAAGATCTAGAGGCCTGCCAGAAGAAGAAAAAAAACAGTACTTAGGGACAGCTTATTTATGGCATAATATCAGACAGAACTGAAAGAATGAGAATGGAATTGAGGCATGCATGCTGTAGATGGTCCTTCCTGTTTCTCTGTCTTCAAGAAAACAAAGAAATATCCCTGATTACTCAGTCGATGAGGTCTATCTCTTAGATGGCCTAATCTAAAGGTAGCTCTGTACTGATAGTATATGTGACTAAAAAAAAAGCATCCCTTACACTATGATAATGTTAACGAAAATGGATGTGATATTGAGTGTCGAGATGTACAGATACTGTACAAGTGATATGAAGAAAAAGAAAAAAAAGACTCCCCATGCAATGGCTTAGGCTGTACTATCAGACTTTGCAATATAAGCATTTCGGTTAAAAATCTGACCATGGAAGACCAAGACGAAATGGTGTTATCACTACATTTCAAGCAGCAGTTATGTACTGAATAGGATTTCTGGTCCCTACAAAGAAAGAAAGGTTGTAGTCCCTGTCCCACAATGACTGTCAGCTGATAGGACTACACTGTGAAGGACTACTAATACAATGGTAAACAAGAAACAACACTGTAGTAATTCAAGTAGAAATAAATCAGATCGATAATCATACCTTACTGCTTTACATGTATGTATGTATGTATGTATGTATGTATGTATGTATGTATGTATGTATGTATGTACAACTTTAGGAACATAAACCCTTAAAAATATGAAATTTTAATCTGTAGTCCATGAATCTTCTCAAAATCCTGTTAGTAAAATGAAAATTAATTGACCATCTTTTTCTCATCTCTCTCTTTCTTTGTATATATTTCTACATACATGTGGTATATCCATACCTGCTTGTAATATGCTTCAAAGACAGCACCATGATTTCCCACAATCTGGAAAAGAACCAACGGAAATTATGTATCAGTATTCTATTTTGTGGCTTGGCCAAAACACCCGAAACAAAGTCCCTCAAAGGATCTGATGCTCAACTGAATGAAACAGATTTCTAGGAATCCGCAATAAGTCCATTTTTTCCATCCTTTCATTTCTTGTAACTACTGAGTATTGTAATTATCGCTTGGAGTGACATTCTCAAGAAACTCAAACATTCCAAATCTGGTAGGAAAAATACTCTGTTACATTTTCAAATTAACATATTCACAAGATATATGTCAGTCCAGTATAGAACTATGTCATGGCCTTTGCCAATCAGCTTAATATCACAGCTGGAAGAAAAAGAACTTCAGTGTCCCTAAAAATATCTAGATGCTCCCACATGCCAAGAATGCTTAAATCTACAATTATTAATTTTTAGAAAAATACCCAAGTTGTTAAAACTATGAGGATAGCTATTTTCAAAGCTAGATCAGTGTTATATTTTATTTGCAAGAAATAAGTTCAACAGAAGAAGTTATAAAGACCAAGATGTCTGGTCTAGTATTTACGGTCTTAAACTAAAATTGCCAAAACCATTATTTTATTATTTGACTTCTTATGATTATGACCCTTGACCTTTAGACCCCAAATCTAATTTTTTTACTACCTTAAATGCAAGCATTTCACATTGCAATGGAAATTTATCTAAAACTAAAACAAGTTAATTTTTCTTGCAGTAACAATGACCATGATCTTTCATCTTAATACCCCGAAGTCAATAGGTCTTTTTGGTATTATTAAAGTGCAAATGTGCCACAAAGTCTAGAAACTGCAAATTATGAAGTTATTGTGCTGAAATCGTTTTTTTCTTTTCAATTAGAAACCTTGACATTTGACCTTTGACCTAAAAATCAATAACCTCAAGTGCAAACCAAACACAAAGTTTAATAACTGTAGATGTAGAAATTATGTTAGTAAAAGTCAGTTACATATGAAAATAAACAGAACACAATATGAAGATAGACAGACTGAAAATAAGCAGAACACAATATGAAGACACTTGTAGGGTATGGTTGACTCTGGAAATTATTGACCACTGTGTCTCAGTGACTACATCCTTCATGGTATGCCATCTTGAAAAAACATTACTTTTTATTAGAATTTAACCTCTGACCTTTAGACTCCACAATCTAAACATTTCTTTATATCCATAAGCGCAAGCTTAATCCTGAAGAAATGTTCTAAAGTAAAAGTAGTATTTTAGTGATAATGATTCTTAACATTTTATCTGTTTGTTCACCCCCAAAATCACTAGGCATCTCATCTTTCATACACCAAGTACAGGCTTTTCACACACTTTGGTCACATTGGGTTGGAACAATAGTTATTACACAGAAACCAGTTTTTCTTTCGGCTACTAATATAAAAATATTTGGCCCTCAAATCAAGAGGCTTGATTCTTAAGCAATATACAAATCATCAACAAAACTATATAGAGTTAACTTACATTTTTGGTGCAGAAAACTTTTTTCTTCTTTTGGCACCCTTGAACCTTGACCTTTTTAACCAAATTCAATATGCTTCTTCCTTACCCCAACTACAAACAATCCACAAAGTTGGTAACTGTTGGTATTTGAAAATTAGTTAATATGCATAAGTTATTTTTCATATTTGTAACACTGACCTTGACCTTTGCCCATGTGACCCCAAATTTGAGGAATTTCTTCAACAGCCTTAAAGCAAATCATACAAAAACATTTTTCTTTTCTGTAGGTAGTGGAGAACTCTGTCTCTAGTTAATGTGCAGAAAACATTTTTCTTATTTACATCAAAGTGACCTTGATTTGTGACCCCAAACTCAACCGGGTAAATCCTAACACTAAGTGCAAGTCAGCCACAAACTTAGGTAACTGTAAATGATGGACAACTCCAGCTTTTTAGTAGAAATGATATTAGTAACAGAAAGACCAATGGATGGATATCATGAAAAGATAATACATTCTGCTGGGCATATAAAAAATAAAAAATAAAGCAATCATAGTTATCAAGATTATCCTCACAAATTCTCCCACCATTGGGGATGCACCCAGGATAAAAAATATGTTTGCTGCCTGTTATTTACCCATGCAAAAAGATCATGCCAAAATAAATTACTTTCTCTCTAAACCAACATTGACAGAATTCAGGTTAAGTAGAAAGATGTGATTTTTAACACTCAACATCAATCAATCATGAGTCTGTTTCCAGGATCTGAAATCCAAGATGTATCATCTTCTCATATCTTATTATGAGTACCCTCTAGATGTGTAAATAAAAGTCCAATAATAAGAAGAACAATAATTATGACCAGACATCTTTTTCTTTAATTGGATTATCGCTATTATTCAGCACATGATAGTTCATACATGGTGGCCAGCAAATTCGGTAGAGGAATAGCCCTCAACCCACAGGAAGCAACTGAAAAACTTCCACACGTATTGAACAGTGGTGAGATGTCAGTAAAGGTGAGCACATTTTGCCACACTGTCAACCAAAGCCCTAATTATAAACAGTACAGACCGTGATATATCTACTAAACAGATAATAAAATATCTAATGAAGTGTCAATATACTGACCGATTCAACACCCTACTATCAATATCTAAAACATCTGCTACTAAATAAACAATCTCAGTAAGCTCAATAGCAGATTACTGTGTAAACTGTGTAATTAATTCTTTGCAATCGAACAAACTACAAGTGTTTTTATTCTGTAGGGTGTAATTGATGCAAAAACAGACAAGTCTTAATCATCAAGATGTTAAACATGCCTTTCAGAATATGTTCAACTAAGGCTAATTCAGGATGCATTCAATTCTAGGGAAATTTTTACTGCTCTAATGGCCTAAGTGGTTAAAGCATCTGCCTTAGATGCAGAAGGTCGCAGACTTAAACAACAACTGAACCATACCAAAGATGTATACAAAACGGTACTAACAGCCGCCTTGCTAGACACTCAGTATTAAGCTATTAGTGTTAGGACTGGTCATAATGGTGTCTGGATAATGTGATTGGGTGGGACATCCTTCTACATGTCTGCAGCATTATGCCCCAATGCTAGATATCACTATGAACTGCCACATTTCAAACATCATAGCAACATAACGGAAAAATTGTTAAAGCTACGTTCAAAACCCAAATCACATACAGTATGGCTCTTTTTAAGTACCAGTGTGTGTGATTAGGATTTTTAATGCAGCTTTAAAAAAAATTCAGTCATATTGCTACAATGTCTGCAGTGAGGCAGTTTATAGTGATGTCTAGCACTGAGGCATCATGCCGCAGACATGTAGCATGATGTCCCACCCAGTCACATTATCCACACTAAACTCTGAATGCTAAGCACCAAACATGGCAGCTGTTAGTACCATTTTTATAAGTCTTTTTTATGACTCAGCCAAGGATCGAAACCATGACCTCTGCTTCCGCTGAGGATGCTCTAACTACTAGGCCACAAGAATGGTTTATTTAAGTACCAGTAAGTGTTCTCATAGTAACCAAATGATACCATGTAAAAGTGTGTATGGAACAGTCACAACTTGTTCTGATAACATAGATTATGCAATAAGCTAGTAACAATGGATAAATGCTCTATATGAAACTATTCTATTTAATATGAATGAGTTGGTCTGTCTGAATTATACAAATCACTGCTTATCTAAAGCTGTTAAACTGACCATGTTTTCTGCACTTTATATTGAGTAACATTTTTGTAAGCAAAGCCTTCTATTAAAGTTGGAGGATGAGTTGCCAAAGAAAGGCTGGAGGTTTTCAGTTGGGTGACCTCTGTGTTCATGGTAGTGTCAGAAAATACGACATATAGCCTCATTGATACTGACGTTAATTTACTATCGTGCCAGTTACAGTCATTGTCAAATTTCAATGCAAGTATGGATAGTCCATGTCCGTTGATTTGTAACACAGCTGTTTCTTCTTCTTATAATTAATTAATTTATATTAGTTTTGATAGTTTCATCCCAGGATCTTCTGTGGATTTGTTCTTGTATTTAAATATACCAGCTCCTCCCCCACATCTGCACTGCGGTCACCATGACCGAAATCTGATGACTTCATCATATAAAATTCATCATGCATGTACACTAAGTGAATATTTCCAATAAGAAAAACGCAATTGTACTTTAAATTTTGGTGTTTTAAATTACAAAACGTGCATGCAACTAATTAAATGATTTGCAGTTTTCACATAAAATGTAAAGTACACATGTTAACCTGTGGGAGCGGTGGAGAGGCCGCCATGTTTACAGCGGAAGTGAGAAGAAATGCAGAAGACTGACTCGATTGGAACAAAACTTCGCACATCTGAACTTCAACTGAGCGTCTGCTCACACCACAGACCAGATCGGCTGGTATTACCAAAAACAAAGTGTATGTCATTGTGGTCATTTATAGGCATTTACGCAAATTAAATATTAATTGTTCTTCTAAAATAAAATATTAAAATATTTTTTTAATTAAAAAAAGTCTTCAATCGTAACTTAAATGCTATGTAATTAAATCGACATCATATCATCTGAAAACGTCTTGACAAAATTAATTGATCGCTACAGAATAGACTTTAATAGGCGGGGCTCTCTACAGATAGCACATACTTTTCAAAGAGTGGTTGCTTGCATTTGTAACAGGTACAGTGGAGCGAATGTTGGCATATCTCAATATTACTTTCATGTGCTGTGGCTGAACTATCTTTCGATATTGTACTTTCCACAAGTGTACATAATCCAGGCATATAATTTACCTCAATGAATGTTCCCTTCATTGTTACCATGTGCTCGAAAAAAAAGTTTTTTTTTTATTCTTGTTTTACTTGAAGGTAAATTGGAAATTAACATTAGGCAACGATCTTTGTGGGTTTATAATGACGATGGGAATATTATTTTTAATGGTCTCCTGAATTTAGCGTCTAACAGTAAATAAACATGAGGCCACCAATCTTTTTTTCTTCATATCTTTTCGTTTTGTTTTTGTTTTATTTTCTTTCTTTATTTTTTTTCTTTCTTGGGAGGAAGGGGTTGCAGTATTTGAGGGACAAGTGGAAATTAATATTAGGTCACCATTTATGATGCTTTATAACGAGGACTTGAAATCCTATATTCGAAATATACGTAAGTTTATTCTTAATAAATCCTGCGTGAATCCCAAGATGGGGAGTGTTAGAATTGTATCTATCCTAAATTAAGGTCCTCGCCATAAACATCATCCTCTTTGTCTACATCCATAACTTTATGTTCTTTATTTCTCTGATTCTTCTCCACTTGAACTTAGGGTCTGTGGCTGGTGTTCCAGATGCACATCTACATCGCCTTGTTCGTGACTACTTGTTGCAAATCTTTTTTATTCCCATTCTATGGATTCGCGACCATCTTTACAGCGGTAACACCACCTCAGAAGTTTAGGATGTCGGAGAATTACATCCGTGAACTTTATCCCAGTCGGCTTTTATATCAGTTATAGTGTAACCCTAAAAGCACCATGAAATTACAGATTGATCTTTGCTCTATTCCAGTTCTCTAAGATAGGCGTTTTAGGTTTATCATCAAATTGTAGTGCACCCGACCGATACTGATAGTTCTCGATTGTTATGCTTAGTACAAGAACCAACACACTATCTAGTCTGCATGCATCACCGTGGCAGCAACAGTGGAAGACTTCTGCTTGATTCATCATATGTCGAACCATGTATTCCAAATTACTCACACTGTCAGCGATGATGGGCAGATCAAAGCCAGGTGTGTATAAAATACAGTATAATAAATGAAGGAGGCGAAAAGCTCAGGCAAAAAAGTTCCACTATATGCGGAATACAAGGTTACTGTCATTTACCCATATTTTCTCCACGTAATACAGTGGGCTTCCTCTGATGTTGTTTTATCCTACCCTACATCATTGAAACTTAAGTGAGTTGGTATATTTGTGCAAGTTAACAATGGTCCCATAAATGTGAGGACAATTTACCCATGAAGAATGCAAATATAGTTGTCACCATTGATATACGTTACTGAATGCCTGTTGGGGGGGGGGGGGGGTGGAAACAGAACAAAATATTTATTAGGTACGAGTATTTATGCAAGTTTTCTTCGGTACATAATGTAATATTAATAAAGAAAGTGATACGTCATGATTTCACCACGTTTCTAAAATAATCTCTTAGATTTAATTTGTTCTTACAAGTCATACTTCAGAGAATGTTAGGATTTTCCTCATAAGTGTGAATAGTAAAGGCTTTTGTAAAAACAAATCATCAAATATTTCTCAGAATTAAAACAAAGCTCTTTTTATGGCAGTTAAAGAGGGTATGCTTTTCTTATTTAAAAAAAAATCATTGTTGACTGTTTAATGTTCGGTGAAAAATTATTTATTGCCAACAGAACAATATTTTTTTAAATATCAGATCTAGGAAATTAAAAATTGTAATGGATGAAATTTGGACCAGAACGCCAGTTACCACTCGTAAAGTACTTTAGACTAACATAATCTATAGAATACTATGACATTTTTAAGTAATGCAGTGTAATTATTGTACAAGAGCGAAAACCAGAAAGTTTGGTAAAATTCAACAAATAATTTGTTTCCATAGAATACAAAGTAAAAATTGAAAAAGAACTTTTAGTACAGTACAAAGAATTAAATCATAAATAGATCTAAATGCTTTATCACAAGTCCAAAAGTACAGAGAATTCAGAATGAATTCAAGTTCTTTTCCAAAGGAAATCCAATTTTGATTATGCTGATGTGCCAACAGTATTGATGTATCACAATGATAATCCAAAATGTCCCTAAATGAATTTACAATAATGCCAAAATAGTAGTTTTGTCCAAAGTCAAAGAACATTTTATAAATTTAATGAATAATTTAAATAAATTAAATCCTCTCAACTGAAAACAACCAATACTGATTTTTTTACAGACTGATTTCAGATTAGGAAAACATAATAATTTTGATGCAAACAGTTTTATATACCTCCCCATTTTCTAAAAATACTGAGTCATCTCAATGGAATTTTGTCGTCTAACACATAAACAAAATCATTTCTAGAATTTGAAAGATGGAACGTCCACATAAACATGTTTACCTCCAGTAATAAGTATCTTAATTTTGAACGTAAAAATTATGGACATGAATTTTACATGACATCAGTCGTGTATTCCAAAATTCCAGCCTTTAATTATGGACAAAGGTCAATTACACAATATAAACTAAACATACACAACACAATATAAATAAACCCAACACGATATATTTGGTGTTCCTAGCATATTACACATCTTTCTGCGGAGAGAGAGTCAGCAGGGAGGGGGTATTATATGGGGTATTTATGTTATTGTTGCAGACAATTGTTTCGTCCATGTAGTTATTTTGTCATTATATGCCGATGTTTGATATAAGCTAAATTTGCGATTGTATACGGTGGTTTTATATAAGATAGATTTTTCATTATATGCGTTGGTTTAATAACACCTAGATTTGGCATTATATGCGGTGGTTTGATATAAGCTAGATTTTTCATTATATGCGGTGGTTTAATAAAACCTAGAGTTTTAATTATATGTGGTTCTTTAATAAAACGTAGATTTGGCATTATATGTGGTTGTTTAATACAATCTAGATTTGGCATTATATGCGGTGGTTTAATAAAATCTAGATTTGGCATTATATGCGGTTGTTTAATAAAACCTAGATTTGGCATTATATATGGTGATTTAGGTTCCTAATATATTCAAGTGCAATTTTATTAATTCGTTAATTATGCTTTAGTGTTGTTATTTTCGTTGATGTTGTAGATGAATATGACGAGAACAATGGGTATGATGACGTATCTCAACATAAGTATGAGTACTGTATTGAGCTGATTGGACAATATATGGAAATCATATGTTAAATTAGGTCTGTGGATTACATGTATCTACAGGAAATCAGCATTAGACCTCCATTTATGTCCTTTTATACAACTTTAAATGATAAGGGGAGCTATTGTGTTAAGAATGTCCTTAGGTTTCCTTTATAATTCCTATCTGAAGGCCAAAAGGATTTGGGGGTTGTTAGAATTGTACCTATGCTAAATTTAAGACTTTAATTTCAAGTTGATAAGCATGTTACCGTATTTCAAAAATATTTAGTATAAAGTCAGGCAATTTTTCATTCGTGGACACTTTTTCAAGGGCAAAAAGAAGAAGAGAGAAAGGTATGAAAGGAGAAGAGGAAAATTTGATCAGCTAACATAAGTTGAAGCAAAACAAATCTGTTAAAATGCTTGAGAAAATTATCGAATTTCTTAGAAGAAACCTTATATATAGAGAGAGACATATACCTAACCTTAGTACCCCTCCCCCAACTATTACCAATAGGTAAGTAGCAGGGGCAACCACTGCCATTAAAACTTCCACAGTAGGAGTGGGATTCAGATGTGGAAAAGGCGTAAAGCAGTTATTGCTAATGTTATCAAGTCCATTTTGTTTTCTAAAAAACTAACGGTGGGCCACCTAGTTTTTATAAAAACATATATATTATTCAAGAATTTTTAATCTGTGATTCAGGTTTGTGTATGTCTATTCCTTCACAAAAACTGAAACTCAAATCTCCTACTCCGTTTCTGTGATAATATATGTATACATGTATAATCTGAACAAACTCATCGCATTTGTACAGCCTTTACAAACAGAATATGTTTTCTTAAGAATTACCAATACAACATGTGAGATGCATTGTTACTTTCTCTCCATCCTTTTTAATATCTAATGCAGTCTATGTTACTCTAACTTTGCTGTTTTCAATCATGAATGAATTCCTTCTCTGAGTCACTGTACGGCTTGGTCTGTTTGTTTGTTTGTTTGTATGTTTGATTAGGATTTTTAACGTAGCTTTATATAAAAATTAGTCATGTCGCTACGATGTCTGCAGTGATGCAGTTTATAGTGGGCATGTAGCATGATGTCCCACCCAGTCATATTATCCTGACACCAGGTGTACGGCTTGGAACACAAAATTATATCGAAAGCAACATCACCAAAACAGAAATTTAATTTGAAAATTGAAAAAAGCAGATTGAAAATAAAAATTGACAATTTAAATTTAAAAAATAAAATTTAAAATTGAAAAAAAGTAAAATTATTTTTATAAAATAAAAATTAAAAATTAAAATTTGAAATTAAAATTGAAAAAAAACCAACATAAAAAATGTGTAATGTTAGATTCCGTGGGGAGTTGGTTAGAATAGCTTGTTTGCTGCTTTAGACAAGAAATAAATTCGAATTGTTTTGTGTGCTTAGAGAGACGTAACCCTAAATAACGATACATATTTTTGTGATTGTTTAAGATGCTCGTAGAGTGTATTCTGTCACAGTAGTATTTGTATTTTAGTGGTGAGGTAGATGTGAGGATGCAGTGTTAGCTAGCACTGTCTGTTTGCGTCCATAGAGTTCTAACAATTTAGTATGGGCACTGCTGTTTCTACATGCTGTTTATACGAATACTATTTTGTATGGTTGAGTGATTGTACTTTTTCTTTAGTCTGATCGATAGTGACTAATCTATGGGAATAGATAAATTTATTCTGAGTCAGATATTTAATCTTGTTTGGGAATTGCGGATCAGATTTGAAGCTGATTATGTGTGTGTGTGTGTGTGTGTGTGTGAGAGAGAGAGAGAGAGAGAGAGAGAGAGAGAGAGAGAGAGAGAGAGAGAGAGAGAGAGAGAGAGAGAGAGAGACTTGGATTTGTTTACGTCGCATTAACTATTTTTCGGTCATATCGTTACGACGGATGCAGTGTGGCAGTTTACAATGATGTCTGGAACTAGGGCATCATGCCGCAGACATGAAGTATGATGTCCCACCCAGTCACATTATCCTGACACCAGGCTGACCAGTGCCAACACTAACCTCTTAAAAGCTGAGCACGTAGCGAGGCAGCTGTCAGTACCACTTTTGTAAGTGTTGATATTACTCGGTCTACGTTCGAACTCGCGACCTCCCGGATCCGAGGCGGACGCTCTAACCACTAGGCCATCGGAGCTGTACGAAAGTTGATTCTGTGGAACTAATCTTTTGTGATTCATGACCACATGTATGACGTTTCTGGTCTTTCGAAAACGAATGATAAGGTAATTTTAAAAAACTTGGGTATGATACTGGTATTTATATCTCCGTTTATATGGTCTCGAGTGGCCTAGTGGTCTAATGCGCTCTCCGTTACGGATCACTGCCATCTCACCTCTGTCTGCGTGGGTTCGATACTAAGATTCAGCCAATGTGTGTATGTGAGAAAGCTTGCCAGTAGCTTCTCGTGGGTCGATGGTTCTTTCCGTGGATTTTCTCGGGTTGTTCCTCCACCATAAATACTAGCCTATAGTGTGCTGAAAATGGCGTTAAACAATACAACAACACATATCCATTTATAGCTTTGTTAAATTTTAAAGATTATTTGTTCATTATGGTTTTGGGAAGATATTTTTGAGAATTAGTCTTCACGAGACTTATGAAAATATTGATTAGTTTCGAAAAATGGACCGTCCCTAAACAGATTCAACTTATGGACTTATCTGGGTTTGTTTGGGTTTTTTTTTGTTGTTTGTTTTTAATTCAAATTGTTTTTAGTATGGATAAATTGTTTGCATCATATAGTTCGTCTCAAACCAGAAAATATTAGCATTATACATTTAACAACAACAAAATCCCAAATAATACGTCTATTTTTTTTTTTACAATATTCAAATTTGGAAAAATATGATGAACAAGAATATTTGATATTAACAGTAGGCAACCGTTTCCACTTCCCTTGCACAGTAACTTGCATCACGAGTAAACTCGCCTCCTTATTCGAGCTGTGGTGGTCTAACGAATCATGTTTTATATTGGTTACGTTTACTGCACTTTTTGAAATGATTTAATGAAAGTGAAATGATAAACATAAAACACTGTTTTCGGATCAAACATCTTATCTTCTTCAAAGAAAAAGGTTTGTCTTTCTTAGTTTACGATGCCTATGATCTTAAAACACTTCACCACTGAGCGAAAATAACGATGTAAAATGTATTGTTTGAGTTGAGCTTGAAATCTTTGTTTCCACTTTCCGTAAATCATCATTGATTCACAGCTCATTTGTTTTTCAAAAAACTAATTCCAATAATAATTTTACTCTAATTAAACAGCCAACTATTCTTTTAAAAAAATACCCAATTTCTTACATACGTGTTTTTTCTTCCTTATTTTCCGCTTTATTTTTTGTGTTTCGTTTGTGCTTTCTTTTCATCACATTCGTATGATTCATCAATACGAATTTCTTAGCTCAGTAATTTATGCCATGCAAGTCGAACCATGACCCAAGAACATACTGCACACAGTTATTCCTCTCCCTTCTTGCTAAACACTTACATCCTTAGCAATTCATATACAATGATGTTGGTCATTTCTGTGCACCTAAAGTTTACGTCACCAATACTTATGCAAAACGAATATAGAATTCGACGATTTACGAAAATAAAACTTGCAATATTTACCATTTTAAAAGAGGCAATTGTCATCAGACATATTCTATTCAAAATAATATTAATTTTGGGCACACCTGATACCACCCCCGTGTTTTCGTGACTCGCGATATGGCGGCCTATTATTCGCATAGCTTTGAGAAGACGCAATGTTTATTAATCGGGCTATTGAAATGAAATACATTACTTTGGACGTTTCTATCAGCATTTTGGTCGAGTTATTAGTTCAGGTTTATAGCTGGTTTTACAAATTTCAACGTAACAATGTCAATACATAAATAGCAAGAGACACTAAGCAAACTAAACAGATCATATAAAAAAAAAGGTTTAGTACAGTTCAGCATTTTATAAAACAAAATAAGCTGGTATGTTGAAAAGAATCAACAATGAATAGGTTGTAACCTGTTTACAACTTCTCGTTGATGAAAAATGAACAAATTACTAAAGAATTTAAAAAGAGACTATATGCTGGGGAATATCTTGAGAATCTCGTTTTTGCAGCAATTTGACATGTTGTATAACAAACGATAAAACTACGCGTAGGACAACTTCTTAAAATATTGGAAACTTGGATTAAAATACAGTTTTGTTTTAAGGTTTACATTTCCATATTTTATATATTGTATTTATTCTATAATTCTAAAAAGATACATCGAATTTTTGGGGTTAAGACAGTCATGTCGTGGGTCTTATTGTTGACATTTAGAAATAACATGTTCGTACGTAATTAGGGAAGAAATGTGTGATATTTTCGTACACTTTATGATTATTATTTCTTTCCTAATTGGATGGTCGTTTATTCTTGATACAAATTGGATATTCGACAAAAAACAACACGTGATTCAATGTTTACAAGAATGCCGTTTCGTTGTACAGATACCCGACGCGCAGAATTGGCCGACATGGTGGGTATATGTTTAAAAAATCAGAGAGAAAATATTTAAAAAAAACTAACGAATGCTACCATAACGTCCGAAGAATACGGTTCAGAATAAATGCCGCCAGTACACAATAATTGGCTAATACTAATATTATTATCTTTCCACACTTGTTTCCAATAATCAAAAACATAATTGTTAAAATCTAACAAGGCTATAAAAATGAAACGTTTATGTTAAAAAAAATTACACATCGTATGCTTGCTACATATATTTATCCCATAATATTAATAATACAAGTCACTCTCTTACTATTAAAACATCGCCATACTGTCCTTGAAATACATTTCTTTGGAGAAACTGCAACTAATTGATTAGTATTGCAAAATGGTGGAAATAAAAGATAATGATGGGAAAATTTCAGTGTTCCATTTCGTTTACAATCATCTGTTTTTAAATTATCTTTTAGCAAGATATGTAGTTTCAGGACACCTCTCTCTCTCTCTCTCTCTCTCTCTCTCTCTCTCTCTCTCTCTCTCTCTCTCTTGGACATTAAATATTGTAATAGTGATATGAAAACGATGAATGTGACCTTTTGTGTCATGCGTGAGTCCGATTAATATCGCATACAAACCATGTTGTTGTCCAATTCAGCCTTACATAATTCTATTTTACACGAGTTAACAATCTAAGGGCTTGATTTGCGAATGCGAGGTAACTATCAAAGACATAGATGAACAATCTTTGTGCTTCACTTGCTACATTAGCAAACTAACTGGAAAGCTCAGTGTGAGCACATCTGTAAACAATCGGGACTAAAATTCTTTACTGGGGGGAGGGGGCAGAAAATATTTGTTTTCTTACGCTCCTGCCCCTCTCCTTTTCTGCAAACTAATCCGCAACCAATGCTTCTTAATCATAGGACAATTTTAAAACACGTCCGAATTACCAATACTATATGTGTGTGTGTGTGTGTGTGTGTGTGTGTGTGTGTGTGTGTGTGTGTGTGTGTGTGCTCTTTAACATCATAAACAGCCGCATTGATTCGCTTCATCGTAGTAATAGTTCCAAGAACGTGAAATATCTGGTGCCATGACCTTAAGGTAAAACTTGATTAGTTATATTTCCTACAGAATGTGACTTGAAAAGAAAAACAAGAAGGAAAACAAAACTAGGATTAACTCCTAATGATGGTCCCATTGCCTTGCAATTAAGAGAAGAAAAAATCATGCAGGCAAATTTTAAAATGTTTTTAATACTGGGGAACATATTGTAAAAGACAAGGAGTCTATACCGAACGAATCAAACAACACGTTCGTGTGTCTAGGATTGGTCTCAATGATTCTCATATTTCCAAGGACTCCAAGACACGAGTCCAATTTTCAACAAAAGAGTTCTTAAATGCGTTAATTGCAACATTCGTCAAACAACTGCCAAACTTTCAGATACTATAATTTTACACTTGTATGTTGTTTTATCATCCTGCACATTCGTATGATTTATAAGTACGCCTTTCCAAGCCGCAAATCCGGTATTTTATATCACTTACTGCCATACATGACCCAAACACATAATTTAAAGAAATTATTCCTATATCAAAGGACAAACACCCGTTAGAATATCTCAAGAACTACTTTGCTTAAGACATTATAGTGTTTTTATGAAACTAATTTATCATATCTTATAAAAAAAATAGTTATCAGTACTTTCAATATTACAAAAACTAAAAATTACAAAACAAAGCAAGCATCGATTATATGTCTGTTATAGTAACTACAGTTCAAACGTTGATAAACCTATCATTAATTCGCTGTGAAAACTTAAAAAAATTGTTATCTCTACTTGCCAAGATAAACCATGTCTAACTCGCGACAAAATTGTTCGTTTCAAGTATCAGAAACAGGGAGAGCAGACCTTTTTGCTGGAGCGTCTATTTTTGACAAATAAAGCTTCCGACGAAAATAAGAAATAAAGGTCAATAACGCCAAACCGAATCCTGCAACTGACCGAGAGTATTTTTCTCTAATTTTATTTGCTGATTTTGTTAATTCTGTCGTTTGGGTTTTTTAAAAAAAAATGTATATGTGCGTTCCTTTACCCTCCGAACGTCTCATTAAAGTCACACCCTCTCTGTTGCTGTTTAGGTTTATGTCTACATAAATAATTTGACTTAGAGAATTATCATAATGTCTCTAAATCCCGAACGTGAATCAGTAAATAAAATTTTTAAAAATGTATTGATGAAGCAAGAGAAAATCATATAAATGACAGGATAAAACGTGTCGGAAATGATTATCAGTCAGAGTTAGATAGCGCTATCAGATTATAAAGATACTGATGAGGACTTTAGAAACAAATATATTATTAACCGAAGATTTTATCAAGACCTGTACATGTATCGTTATAAATCCGTGTGGGATAGCTAGCGCACGTGAAAATATTTTTTAAAACTTAATTATATCCATATCACTGCAACACCAAGTTTGATTAATATTTGGCAAAGTATGTTCATAAACTCCATTAAACACTACCAGGAAATTAGAATTATCTCTGATTACTTTTGGAATTTGTGTTTATCGCTTAGTAATATAAATAACATCTGTACTTTTATGTCTGCCTCGTGAAAATATTATTGCTTGATTTGATTGTTTGCGCAGCATTACATCATCGTATACTACAAGATTATTAATAAATCTATTGAGTTCATCTACAAATGTGGCTTCATCAATATATGTAATAAAATTAATATTATCTCATAATATTATCGCCATTTTCATTCAACACTTTTGCATTTTCGTTAAAATCTTCAAGCACATCGTAGCATCGTTGATCATCTACAGACGGTGTCACTAAATATAACTTATCCCAATTAAACCATTCCATTTTTAGACTACCAGACCAAGATGGACCTATGATACTTAAACTGATAGAATTTGGTAGCGCTAGACGATGTTTAACTTGTTCTCGGTTTTGTGTCGCTGGGAAATCAATAGAATACATATTGTACAAACATAGCAAATAATCTGGACGTATATTGTGTTCGATGCAGAGCATCTACCCCTACAAGTAGATTAACAACGATAATAACAAAACAAAAGCATGCACTTACATACAAGTGTGTGAAATGTGGTACAACAAAGATAAATTTGTCTCCCTTTCAAAACAAATAGGAGATGATATCGCTGCATCATTAGGAAAATTACCAGAAACTATATAGGATAAATACGTAGGAGAAAGCATCTTCATGGAGATTAGTATCGTTGTTCTGTAAACCGACATGATATTTGACTTGACGAGCGAGATTAACTAAGACATGGAGATTATCCAATAAATGCGATTGATCAAGCATGTCACATTCATGATGTAGCGTATAAAAATAAAGATTTACAATAACGAAATATTGCAGATGTGAAGTTAATTCACTCTTTAAATTCCATATAAAATAAATCTTTCCGATAATCATTAGCTAATTAGTTCGTAAGATCTGCGATGTAAGGAAAACTAGAATTAGGGGCCGGTAATTGATCAACTGAATTGCAACGGAATCGATTTATACCAGCTCAAGAGGATATTGGAAGTGTAGAGCAGAGATTATAAACTCGCTGATGCAACAAATGTCACATGTTCTGTTGCTGCAAATTGGCTAGCACGACAGGCAATATAGCAAATTTATCTACCACCACCTAAGAAAATTCGGTAAGCACAATTTGATGTCAGTGTTCTTAATGACGTTCATCAGATAGATATTTTGTATTTACCGCACGATACTATTAAACCGCTAGACATCAATCACGCACATACAAATTACGCGTTAACTGTCGTTGACGTTGCAAGTATATATAAAGAAATATAAGTACTATCAACTAAACAGCTGTCAAAGGGTGGTGGTCTACGACGGCAGCAGTTGCTACTGATCCTGGCAAAGAATGTCTTGGTGAAGTATCATCTCTGATGAAAAAACATGACAAAATCAGATGAGGACATACCGCAATTCATCATGATCAGGCAATCGTTGAACGATTCAATCGAACACTTGTTAAGCGGTTATTTGGATATCAATGTGCAAAGAAATATCCATGAATAAAGTTCAAAAAGATATGAATACTCGTGAATGGGTTACAATGCTACTAAGTGTGGTAGCTGCGTTAAATAATGAAATCACTCGTGCAATTCTATGAAACTCATTAATGCGATCACAATATAGGTATATATATATATATATATATATATATATATATATATATATATATATATATATATATATATATATATATATATATATATATAGCAATACAACGACATGATTTTCAAAATAAACAGTATTAGGTAGTGTGACTGTAAGATATTAATATGAAACCGGTGAACTTGAAGGCGATAAAAAAGAGCAACTGATCCTATTTGGAGTGGGATGACATTTAAAATTTCCAGCGTGGCAAGATCTACGGGTATACCTGCAATATACATATTAGATTCAACTGCTCCTCAACGTGGATTTGTACGTGAATAATTACAAGTAATTCCCAAAGACACAATTACCACACCGTCTTGACCCTTGTGAACCTTGACGTCGATTACATTCAAGACATGCCATCATCATATTTTCGCGCGTGTGACCAAGACTACTATCAATTCTGTCTATGGTAAATTGTCTTGGATTATTATTCGAATACTGCCACAACAATACTGTGTTGGAGCTCACACAATAATTATTCTGTCGTTTTTCTAATGTCATGATAAATTCAACATCAATACTAAATTCGCATTTTTATCACACTGTTCATAACCGGATGATTTTTTTTTACTATATCATCGCTAACAACTTCGTTGTTGGTGACAGCAGTTTCTTTTCTATAACGTCTATGATACCCCTCAATTGATGAGATATTCTTTTCTATAACGTCTATGATACCACTTAATTGATGAGATATTCTTTTCTATAACGTCTATGATACCCCTCAATTGATGAGATATTCTTTTCTACAACGTCTATGATACCCCTCAATTGATGAGATATTCTGTCTATGATACCCCTCAATTGATGAGATATTCTTTTCTATAACGTCTATGATACCCCTCAATTGATGAGATATTCTTTTCTATAACGTCTATGATACCCCTCAATTGATGAAATATTCTTTTCTATAACGTCTATGATACCCCTCAATTGATGAGATATTCTTTTCTACAACGTCTATGATACCCCTCAATTGATGAAATATTCTTTTCTACAACGTCTATGATACCCCTCAATTGATGAGATATTCTTTTCTACAACGTCTATGATACCCCTCAATTGATGAGATATTCTTTTCTATAACGTCTATGATACCCCTCAATTGATGAGATATTCTTTTCTATAGCGTCTATGATACCCCTCAATTGATGAGATATTCTTTTCTATAACGTCTTCTATGATACCCCTCAATTGATGAGATATTCTTTTCTATAACGTCTATGATACCCCTCAATTGATGAGATATTCTCTTCTACAACGTCTACGATACCCCTCAATTGATGAGATATTCTTTTCTACAACGTCTATGATAACCCTCAATTGATGAGATATTCTTTTCTACAACGTCTATGATACCCCTCAATTGATGAGATATTCTTTTCTACAACGTCTACGATATGCCTCAATTGATTAGATATTCTTTTCTATAACGTCTATGATACCCCTCAATTGATGAAATATTCTTTTCTATAACGTCTATGATACCCCTCAATTGATGAGATATTCTTTTCTATAACGTCTATGATACCCCTCAATTGATGAGATATTCTTTTCTACAACGTCTATGATATGCCTCAATTGATGAGATATTCTTTTCTATAACGTCTATGATACCCCTCAATTGATGAGATATTCTTTTCTATAACGTCTATGATACCCCTCAATTGATGAGATATTCTTTTCTACAACGTCTATGATACCCCTCAATTGATGAAATATTCTTTTCTACAACGTCTATGATACCCCTCAATTGATGAGATATTCTTTTCTATAACGTCTATGATACCCCTCAATTGATGAGATATTCTTTTCTATAGCGTCTATGATACCCCTCAATTGATGAGATATTCTTTTCTACAACGTCTATGATACCCCTCAATTGATGAGATATTCTTTTCTATAACGTCTATGATACCCCTCAATTGATGAGATATTCTTTTCTATAACGTCTATGATACCCCTCAATTGATGAGATATTCTTTTCTATAACGTCTATGATACCCCTCAATTGATGAGATATTCTTTTCTACAACGTCTATTTAACCCCTCAATTAATGAAATATTCTTTTCTACAACGTCTATGATACCCCTCAATTGATGAGATATTCTTTTCTACAACGTCTATGATACCCCTCAATTGATGAAATATTCTTTTCTATAACGTCTATGATACCCCTCAATTGATGAGATATTCTTCTGACTCAAGATACAATGAGATAAAGTAAATTTCACCACTCGATACGATCAGCGACGTTCAAAACATCAGAGATGGTTATCCTTGTGACGAATGAACTGTTATAGAGTATCATAGCGTCCATGATTTAACATTTCTTTCTTTCATCATTCTGGTGAGTCTGTGCGTTGAGGTTAAAACGATCACATCAAAATGCCTAAATAATTCATCAGAACCTCCAGGCCCATTAAGATAAACTGTTTTATGTTTAGTCACAAGATGATATATCGCTGGCAACAATGAAAATTTCGAAATTTTAAAAATAATATCCTTGTGTTCAACTTCGGCAGATAAAGAATAATTATGTAACGTTTATTGTTTCATTCTATATTCGCCCCATTTCGCATCGTAAGCAGTACTTATATAAAACTGAGTCAGCAATTCAGAATATTTTGTTTCGATAAAGAATGAAACCATAGCGACTGTAACAGTGGCATAACAAACTATATTTATGATTGATAATTGAGTTATCGAAACATACGCGAGCACTGAACATCTTAAATGTATAAACTGCGGTGATTCGCCATCATTCGTAACTAACAATGTTACCTAATTTAGTTCCGCTAGACATGTAAGCATTTTTCGACCGGAAAACACATTTCTCTTCGTTGCACCGGCGATTATAAAATCAAGTTCCGCATAGTCCATACATAGTCCATAGTTAATCTTGTATAATGTCGTTTACGATCATATCGTCCTCTCTGCGTACGTTTACCAATTATTATTCTGGCAAGATCTAATTTGCGGTTCTATTTTCGAAATCGGTTATATCAGATTTTCATCATCGGAATATCTATTTTCATTTGGTAACAGAACTTCTTTCTGCCGACGATATGATAGAATTGCTTCACTCACTGTCATAAATATTTGTATTTTTGCATCGATTATATATCGTAACAATACAATCGGTACCCATTTCTTTTCTGAAAAGTGTTTAGCAAGTCAGACATAACAAATCGGATGAAGATCTTTAGCAAACTCAAATGATTCGATACGGGCGAATCCAGTCAGGTCAAAATACGGAAAAGGTCCTTTTATCGCAACTCATGTTGGATGTCCAAATCGCTTAAAATATCAATGACATTTTCCCATTCCAAGTAAACATCCTGGATAACACGCTGCCATATCAACTGAAAAAAAAACATCCTAATCATTATATATAGTAATCCACAATCTGACGTGTCCAAATTCGTTTCCATTGCGATGAATATCCTCAAGAAATTCAAATCGTTTTGATGTCAATTAATTTCTTTCTCTTGAACAGTGAGCAGCAACTGACTGAACGGTGAAACAATTATTCAGTAATTATTCAATATTGTCAGTTTGCGATGACAGTTTCTGCACAAGATTTTTCTTTTCTTCGTGGAGAGATTCTGAACGATAAATATAGCCAATAGGTCGTAGATCATAGGTTTTATTATCCGAACTTGAAAACAACCACGCGGATACATAATCGCTTTTCAAATATTTCCAATAAAATCAAAAATATAATCGTCATACAATTTAACAGTTCTGTTTCGTGGAAATATTATTACTGCATTAGTCCACGCATGCGCATTATAATCAATAATGTTAATCTAAGCTATTTTGGATATATACTTCGATTCGTATAAAATCTCCCAGGTTATCGTTTTTACCTTTATTAGAATTTTTATTTCTTTCCTAGTTCAGCGATATACGCATCGGTATCTGTAACTATTTCTGCCCACTCGTTTATATTTTTGAGTACTGGATCCGCTGAACCATTTCCATGTATCGCATTTGTGAAGTGTTCTATAACTTGCTCAGCTACACAATTAATTCTAGATCATAAACACTGGGTTTATCACTATACGAATATAACACATATATCACTGCAGTCACTGGATACGATCGTTCATAATACGGTTTGTCAATACCAGTCAACATTTCTGGTTTGGAATTTTTACATAATACTGTGATCTTTTTATTATGAAGGATAGGGCCATGATTGTCGTAGATCGGACATATTCAAGTCACCTAAATAATAATAATAATAATAATAATAATAATAATAATAATAATAATAATGAGGATTGTGTATAGCGCTTAATCTTTAAAAGCTCTTAGAGCTTTATAACATCTATAATGATATGTCTACCAAAAAAAACACACAAAATACCAACAAAATGAAATTAGAAAACAAACCCAAACATATTTAAGGTTGGAAACATTATTAGATCTTTATGTTTGTTCTTGCAGTCGAAAAGTTTTATTTTTAAGAGCACTCTCGAACGGGATCACTGTGTCTTTGTGTCTAATTTCAACAGACAATTCGTTCCAAGTTGCTGGGCCCTGGTATGCGAAAGATCGTTGTCCATATGACTTCGTTTTTGTAGTGGGAATAATGAGTATACGATTGTCAGAAGAGGGGCGTAAGTGTATTGCTGCTATGTACACATGGGTGAGGCCAGATATGTATGTTCGAATGGAGTCCTTCAGTGAAACGTAGCACAGAGAACAAAGTTTATGTTTGATTCTGCATCAAATGCAAGGCAGGGTAAAGAGCAGTGGGGAGGTGTACTCTGCTCGTGATACTATGGATGACCCGAGCAGCTGTGTTTTGAAGTTTCTGTATTAGAAATCGAGATGAACTAGACAGAACTGAGTTACAAAAACAGGGTCACGTTTCAATCACATTGTTTATCTAAATTTATAGAAATGAAATAACTTTTTGTTTTTCTTTTATACTCGATGAAATAAATGTGTTATTTTTCAATTCATTAATATATTTTGATAACCAGGAACAAGTTTATCCTTCGTTGCCATTTTTTTAATACACTTTCAATCACAATTTTATAAACATTTCTAGAAATGAAATTTGTTTTTATTTCTTGTTTGTCCTTAAGGTAATAAATGTGTTATTTTTCACATCATTAAAATATTTTGATAAACTCACAAGTTTATCCTTTTTAATAAGATGAATATTATACGATCCTTGTTATCAATGCGTAATATTATATATATATATATATATATATATATATATATATATATATATATATATATATATATATATATATATATATATATATATATATATATATATATATATATATATATATATATATATATATATATATATATATATATATAACGCCAAGATACAAATGTACACCACTTATAACTACCTTCACTCCAGTAGACCTTTCGGACCTGTTTGCAAACAAATATCTTTCGTGACAAGGTACAAACCATTAGAGATTAGCTTGACAACAAAATTTCAATCGACTCGTCGTCACCATACAGTTGAGATCAGAATTTCAGCGACAACCGTTAGGTTTTCTTGGACCTGTTTATTTTATTATATACACTCAGCCGCTCTCAAGTGTCATCGATCATCATCCAGTGTCGCACCAACTGGACGCTGCTAACACCCAAATATACAAATCTAGCCACCCAATTTAAGTTGATGCTACCATCTAAGGAGTAGAAAGGAGCATTTCTGATGTGAAACCGTGTATGACGTGTAACAATATGTTGATGAATGATGATAAAACTGAGACCATTCTGATCACAACACAAATAATTAAATTCACACAGTCAGTGCAAAACCTACGTGTTACTCTAGAACGTACTCTCACATTATACCAACATGTCAAGAGCATATGCAAGGCTGCATATATTAAGCTAAGACGCATAAGCTCCGTTTGCAAATATCTTTCAGTTGATGCCACTAAAGCGCTTGTATATTCATTACAACTTTCAAGACTGGACTATTGTAACTCGATTCTGTCTGGGTCGTCTCAATGTCTACTCCAGAAACTTCAAAAAGTTCAAAACACAACTGCTCAGATCATCCTTAAAGTACCACAATCAGAGCACACCTCCCCGCTGATCTGTTCCCTACATTAGCTATCCATTCGATCTAGAATCAAACTCAGATTTTATTCTCTGTTCTCGGTTTTACTGACGGACTCCGTTCAACATACCCATGTGCACACACCAGCAAGATACGTATGCTCCTCTTCTGACAATCGTATACTCATTATTCTCACTATGAAAACGAAGTCATATGGACAACGTTCTTTTGCATTCAAGGACCCAGCAACGCAGAATGAATTACCCATTGAAATTAGACACAATGACACAGAGATCGCTTTCTAGAGTGCTCTTAAAATCCACCTTTCTCGACTGCAAGAACATCCTTAAAGACCAAATAATGTTTCCCACCTTTAAATAATTTCAGCATGTTTTATGTTTTCTAATTTCATAATGTTTGTATTGTTGTAATTTTTTTGTGTAGTCATATCATTATAAATGTTGTAAAGCGCTTAGAGCTTTATAAGATTAGGCGCTTCTAACAAGATAACCGGATGGGATTTCCGGATTCACGACAGAACACTTTAGCGATAATATATATACAATGTTTAATAATGAATGACTTGAATGATCAATTCATTGTGAATATGTACGTGTATATATAGTCCAAATATTGTATTAATTAAGCAGCAGAGAGGGTGAGCCGGACAACATTTTTAAACAAGTTTTCACTGAAATCAGGCTTCTACGGCCAAGATGTGGTGAATCGGATACAAGTTTTCAATGAAATCAGGCAAATAAATCATTGATTAGGCAAAAAAAAAATCAATGAAATCAGGCAAAAAATAATAATGAAAAATCAATGAAATCAAAAACTTTTCAAGAGATTACAACGTCGTTGTCACTCACCCTCTCAACCGAATATTTGATCCAGTCCGATACGATATCGTGTCCCCCTTCAGGATGAAAATCACTATGACTTTACAAACAGACTTATTTGTAAAACCTCCTCTTGTAAATCAATCAGATTATTAGACTGGTCAGTGAGTTTGAAATTAATTCTGGTTAATGAATTATTATGACATCGCATATAGACTGGATTCACCGGAGACTCAATAATTAGAAATCCTGGAGGGGCTATTGGTGCAAATGAATAAAGAATATATCCTTGCTGAGCTTGATTTGATCGTTCTAGATTTATTTGATAGCTTCCTTCGATAACGTCACACACTAAATTGAGCGCAATCACCGATGAAATATTCACGTTGAACGGAGCGATATGCCTGCCACCACCATCTGGATCATTATTGTGTTTGAGGATTTTTATTTCCGGTGATGATGTTTTTTTCCACGTATCATGAATTATTTTAAAACCAACATCGATGGCATCACTGAGAAGTTTTGTTAGTTGTGGTACGTTATATCCTGGTAGTTTGACTGTTGGAATATCCTTGACAGGGATGCCCTTGCCTTCTGCAAAAATTCTTCTTGTTGTAGGATTACTGTCATCTAATATCTCTTGAATAATTTGTGAATGAAATGTTTCCATATCATTGATGATTTTGTTACATGTTTCTACGACGCTGATAAATTCATCTCGGGTAAGAGAGCCGGATTTAAGAGGTATTAACAACAGTGAAAAATCATTATTCATTGCTGTGAAATTTTCAATAAATTTAAGTTCGTTAATAAAAAGATATTTCCCTCCCTTATCTATAGTGCTAAGAGCAAAAAAATTTCTAGCAATACTGTAATCACTATAGCCTTTTACTGGATTACCAGATTTTATCCTGTCGGTGATATAATCAGTTTTTTGTGGTTCTGGTAATTTAACGGTTTTTTCCCGGGGTGGTAATTCAGGCCATCCTAGTACGGTTCTAATAGAACTTTGATAGATATCTACGACATATTCTTCTGAGTTTATTTCAATGGCAGATGATAGTGTTGGCTCATGAACTGTTATAGCTATTTTTGATTCTGCTCCAGTAATCGATTTTATTCTACGCGCGAATTCATTATTGATTTGTTCGATTTGGTATGACCCTGTTGGTATCGAAACGACATTCCAGTCTGGAGTCCCGTCGGGTTTATTCTTATTTGCAAACACTAAAGAATTATTGGGTTGTTGACCACCAAATGATTTTGATCTGATATTTGGCCAACTATGGTATACTCGTAATTTTGCTAGCGCTATCTCCTTCACTGGGACCGGAGAGGGGAAATTCACACTGAATTCTGGATTCGTTGAGGTTATTGAGATCATGCTGGTTTGTACTGGGTTCGTGTTCTCCACTATTTGTTGAAGTAATTCCATCTGTGTTGTCATCGTTGCTATACTCATGATGTATTTCTAATTTTGATACTGCGGAATCATAGACACGTATCATCACTGAAAACTCACTATCTGATATCGTTGAGGTTATTGAGATCATTGTTTTTTTTCCAATTCCATCGGTGTTGTCATTGTTATTATACTCATGTTTTTGTATTTCTAATTTTGACATCGCAGAATCATATATATCTACCATCGCCGAAAACTCACTCTCTGATATAATTGTATCATCGAGAGATGACGATATCAATGAGGATAATTGCGAGCATGCAGTGGACACAACATGAAATTGAATTATGTAGTCTTGTAGTTTCCGTTGGCTGCATGATGATATTTTTTTTGTGATTATTGAAATTATTCCAGCGATTGTTGTTGCCGCAGAAATGCAAATTGGAACAGCTATCGGGGCCATCATTGTCACTGAAGACAGTATAATACCAGCTCCGGTGATTACACCACTCACTGAATACACTGTAACATCAATTGCTGTAATTCTCCTGCGATATTTTTTTATTTTCATTGCATACTCCTCAGACAGGGTTTTGAGTCTATTTTGATACTCTCTGACCTGATCATAACGATATTGCGATGATGAAATCATTTTTATTTTAACAACGCTAGCGTTTTCAATTACGATTTACTTAAATCCGCTACGAATTCCACATACCACGTTGTTGAGACTCCAACTAAATTTTTATCAGCAGGTGTGATTGTGAACTTTTCAGTTGTATTCTTGTCGATGATCGTTGAAATCGTATTATTAACCCCGGATGAACTGGACGATTAAATATTAAATTGAGTCAATGGTGTTACTAGTGTTAATCGATAAATACCCTTGACGGTTGCAGTGATATCTAATTTGTTGTTTGTAGGTGTCCACTCAAATGATCCGTGTTGGATTGTGTATACTAAGTTGTTGGTTTTCGCATGAGGAATTTTTGTTTTTTCAATGACTGTTATCATCCTCGAAATATCACCTTTGACGTCTTCGATGAAGTTTTTGGTCTCATCGATGGATTTTTTAATATCAGGGAGTTTTAGTTCAATTTTATCTAACGGGGTTCCAATAAATTTATCAATGGCGTCGGTTGTTGTTTTTGTTGCTTCGTTGATAACCTTTTGATCATCAACAAACGTTTTAATTTCAGCGATAGATGGTGTAACTACAATTGGAGACCCAAAGAACTTTTGAACGACATTTCTACGGAAACCATTGTAGTTTTTTAAATGATCGTCAAATTCTTTATTGTATTCAGTGAATTTATCTGTAATAGTCGAGAAGAGTACACCCGGTTTGAGTTTACCCTGATCGGAAAATAACGCAACGGTATCCTCGATTGCGTTTTGTTGTTTAACTAAAATATCATCCAGAGAAATATTACTAGATTTCAATTTACCCTGATCGGAAAATAACGCAACGGTATCCTCGATTGCGTTTTGTTGTTTAACTAAAATATCATCCAGAGAAATATTACTAGATTTCAATTTACCCTGATCGGAAAATAGCACAACGGTATTCTCGATTGCGTTTTGTTGTTTAACTAAAATATCATCCAGAGAGACATCACTAGTTTTCAATTTACCCTGATCGGAAAATAGCACAACGGTGTTCTCGATTGCGTTTCGTTGTCGTGTTAAAATATCATCCAACGACACATCACTGGTTTTCAATTTACCCTGTTTGTCCTGAAATACAACTATTTCATTCGGGTCGACACTTGTTAAATTTAACGTCTCAGCTATTTCATCTTTGATTTTTTTTTTAATATCACCCGTTGCAGTGTCATCGGGTTTGGGTTTCAAAGATCTCCCCCAAATATCAATCATGTTATTGTAAAACTCTTTCTCTCTCTAAAATCGTTTCGATTTCCAGCGACTACTAGTGTAGTCATTTACGACAATATGAGGTGGTTTTCTAGATGCTGAAATAGCATCAAGGACATTTAATACTTCACTGCCGCATATTGGTGGGTCATTGATTTGTTGTGTTGGTAGCGTAGAATACCAAGTCTTCATTGAAAAATTTTTTATATAACGCAAAAACTCTTTTGGCGGGGCTAATCCATATGAATCAAAATAGACAATCCCACGTGGATCAATAGCGTATGCAACCCAGTGAGTTCCAGGTCCGGTGCTGTTATCGAGATTAATAATACCTGTTTCAGTGTTGTTTGGTTGATGTGGTAATTGATCTTTCATAAAAACACCTCTGAAATTTTTAATCGCTAGGTTTTTAGCAGCATCCATTAAATCAAAATTGGACATAGGAACCATTAATAAACCGTTCCTGGTAGTCTCAGGCCTGATCCGTGAACGGATCTCCCGCTGTACCATGAATACGGGGTTCCTGGTAGTCTCAGGCCTTTTCCGCTGTACCATGAATACGGGGTTCCTGGTAGTCTTAGACCCTTTCCCCTTTTTTTATAACCCTGTCCAGTTGCTTTTTTCAACGCCATTCCTGCTGCAGTACCAACGGCTCCTAACGCCGCTGCTTTAGCTACTGCTGGGGCTGCTGCTGCAATCAATGCTGGTATTGCAGCTAACAATGGAAATATACCGCCTATTTTCATCATATTTTTGATAGCAGCCGCAGAAAGAGTAATCTGAACACCTTTTTTGGCTGCAAGTGCATCATTGAAATGTTTTATTTGACGAGTTGTCAGCGATAATTTATTTGCACCACCAGTCATTTGATTAGGTTTCAACGTGATTGTGGTTCCACATTTTTTAGCCGATTCTGATTGCAATTTTTTTATTTGACCAGGAGTTAACGCAACACTAATAACACTATATGACATTATACATAATAGATTGATTCTAATGGAAAAATCGTTCAAAGATTTTCTACTGGGGCATCTACCACTCTCATTCTTCCACCAACACCTTCAAGTAGCATTGATTTATCACTGAGAATGACAGCAACCGCTCTATAATCAGCAATAACACCACGAATCACATTAGCTCTAAAATGTATATCAACGACAGATTGTCTCATCAAATCGAGATGTTCCAGTGAGAAGTAATAAATCGGATAGAGGCTTTTGAAATCCAATTGTGATATTTGTAGACCGGTATCCACATTTTGATCACGTGCCATAAATGACAACAGACGATGATAAACTCGTGCAATATGATTTTCTGTGTAATTAAGTTGTATATCCTCGGATGGTTCCTGCTGGCCGTTTATTCTCAGTGAGACGTCTTTCACACCTAACTGATCAAATATCATATGGCTGAAGAGTTGATTGCCAACTCGTGCGTTATCCTGTAACGCAATAAATATATGACGTGGCGCAGCAACACCTTGTTTTGATGCTAGGTTCCAAGTGAATAACCCGTTGATATTTGATTGCTTCACATCTGTACTCACTGATAACCAACTCAACAACGATTTTCCCCCTTGGTCCATAAATGATAGTAATCGTTCTTCTGCGGTGAATGCTGGAGTCAACACTGGCATCCACAATGATATTTTTGTTAAATTGACTTTACCGGCATCAGCATTGGGATTTGCATTGTCTGCTGGAATCCTCCAGATTGCGTCATTATCATCACCCTTTCGTACAAGCGATACTGTATGCTTCGCTCCATAAATAACTTTTCTGACGTTTCTACAGAATCCAAATATGTGATGCAGTGGAATCGCGCATGAAAATGATTTACGCGCTCCTTGCAACATTGCGTTTCGTGTTGCAGCTCCTAGATTTAAATTAGGATCAGCATTTATAATCATATCCTCGGCATCAATATTAGCGGTGCCAGCATTATTCTTTGGTCGTCTTATAATAAATTGATTTCCTCCAGCCGTATTTTTAATATCCTTAGCAAACATCATAGAAGGTCCTGCTGATCTTGTATAATCATCAGAATATCTCGCTAATCCTATGATTGTTGTAGCCACATCAACATCGCGATCTATCGCCTCAATTTCTTTTCCATCAATGAGATATTTTGCACTCTCAAATAACGCCATAATACCATTATTGACAAAACCGACTTGAGTACCAGCTGGATACTCTGTATCATTTGTTCGTACAATTTCTCCTTCGATTTCAATAAACGCTTCACAGGGCAAAAAGTATTTACTGGTATCATGGACTTGAAGATCAATTCGCGATCGACTATTTGAGTCTATGGCATGATAGGCGTAATATTGATAATCGCGTACAGAATCATCCTTGCCAACTGGGGCGTCTATATCAAATGCTGGATCACGTGACTTTTTGAACATTTTATTCTATTTATCAGAGTCTAAATCGGATTTTCAACGCTAGCGTTTTCTAAAGCCACTTCCTGCTATCATATTTGGGTCGGGAGTTAAAGCCATTGACGCTAGTTTTTCATCTACTGCGTTATTTATAATTTTACTAACACTTGCAGGCATTTCTTCTGTGGACGGTAACGGTTTCTTTTTTCGCCTCACTAATGATGTTATTTTATTCTTTGCAGTTGAAAATGCTTTCCCGGCAAGATCTCCAACAGCACCAATACCCTTATCACGAATAACATCAATAGCTTTCATTGATAATTGTTTAGCTAACGGCATCACTTTTGGGGCCATTCTTGAAAAGAATCCTAAAATGGTATTGCCGAGGCCATCTCCATAGTATGCTCTATAAACTGGAAACCGTGAATTAACTACATAGACGAGGGTTGGTTTATCATGATTGTAGTGTACGATCATTATTATAAAAACACTAGTGTTTTCAATTGTTATTTAATCACTATGATACCCATCTGCTAACTCGTCAATGAAATCTCGATATGTTTTGATATCCATGATACCGCCGGCAAATAACCGTCTACAGATATCAGCTGCTTCATTAATTATTTCTGGAGAGTTATTTCCAGCTCGGAACCCTCCTACAAGAACTTCTAATCGTGATATATCATTGATAACACTATCAGGACAGAAACTAATCCTTGGATTTTGCAGTCCACTTCCGCTATAACCAGCTGCTTCATCTATTTTTTCTAAATCCGTTTCTTGTAAATAATCATCATTAGGTTCTTCTTGTTTTTTTTGTCTTCGTGTTGGTGTTTGACGTCGTTCTTCTAAATCATCATCATCATCATCAGGTGGTAATTGTTGTTTTTTTTGTCTTCTTGTTTGTCTACGTGTTGGTGTTTGACGTCGTTCTTCTAATTCTCGTTGTCGCTCTTCTATTTGTTCTCTTTTATAATTACTAATTCCCCTTTGAAATTCCTTGTACCCCATCTCATCCTTATTCAAACGACCAATCCCTTTATTTAGTTTATACAAATTATCGGACCAATCATTACTTGATATTCTATCATTCTTATACTCGTCCTTTAAAAAATCTTTTTTTGAATTATAGCTTTGAGCAGCAAAATCACCAAAAGCTCGATAATCCTTTGATTTGACTAAATTAAATTGTTTTATTACTATTTTAGCATGATCAGTAAATTTATCCAACAGAGAAACAGTCGTTTTTTTCGGATCAGTTTTTTCAGTTTGTTCAGTTTTCGCTGCTATTTTTTCAAGTACAGAAATAAGACCCTCTTCTTTTCTCTTACCGTCAAGATCATCTCCCAGTATAGCACGCTCTACCCCTTTCGTTGCTGTGGTTACTGGTTTAAACAACTCTTCAGACCCTAAAGCAAAATCCGTTTGTAAACTCTGTCGTTGTTGTAGTTTATTCCGTACAGAGTCACGAATTGGTACAAATCTCCTGATTGCATCCAGTCGTTCACGAGCCAATCGGGTTGTTAATGCTTCATTGACCATTATTTGAAATCGCAAACCATTTTTCAATTGCAAAACACTTGGCATGTCAGATGATTTTTAATATCACCATGGAAGTGTTATTTGATTGTTTTAAGGGCGTTATCAATGATGGAGAAAGTGTCCAAATTGTATATAAAATAAATAATACTGTCACTTCCTCCACTTTTTTGACATGTCGGATGATTTTTAACACCACCATGGAAGTGTTATTTGATTGTTTTAACAGCTCTATCAATGATGGGGAAAGTGTGGAATTTCATATAAAAATAATTAATATCACACTTTCCCCACTTTTCCATTGATCAATCTGACACATCGTCCATCGATTTTTGACATACTTCTTGAGGGTCGGCTAAAAAAAATGATAATAGTCGGGCAATCAAAAAATGATAAGGGGTCAATGATAAAGGGTCGGGTAATCAATTTTCTTGAATTAACGCCCGTAGGTTTCTAATTTTAGAGTTGACTTCTTTTTTCAATTCGTATTCGTTACCTAATTCTTTTCGTATCCCTTCTACGATAGTATACAACGGAACGAACACACTGATGTCACTGGAAAATGAAAGAGAGTCTTTAATAGAATTCTGAATTCTTTTGATGAGTGCATATTTCTTGGGTAGCATATATTTATTGTTGTTAACTCCGTATTCTATATCCTGAAAATCAGACACAATTTGATCAGGATTTAACCCATCTGATAGTTTGATATCCTGATTTTTCAATTTTGCTATTTCAACTATGATGCTATTCATGTTTTCAGAATTCATTATTCTATAGCAATGACATATCTCTAATTGAAAAATACATAACTAAATCGAACTTTTTGTCCCGTCCCTTTTGAAATAGCCGATCGACAAACTCCCTCTGCAACTCTTTGAACAGAAGTTGGACAAATATCGAAGTGCCTACCGGCGCTGGTTATTGATTGAAATATTTTCTCTTCGTTAGTTATTGTATTCAAAGATTTCACAGGTCTCCTCCAAACCGTTTTGCATTTTCCAGTCTCTCCTCGTTTGGAATTCTCACTCAGTGTGATAGCCTGCAGATTTGATACAGAATTATTCTTTGGATTAGAATCCTTGTGATCAATAACAAAACCATTTTTGATTAATCCATTAAAACATTCATACACGAAACGATGATTGTGATAAGTTTTCTTTCCAGCGCTAAACCTCAAATACCCTTGATTACTTACAAAACCGACCGGTTTTTTCAGCCTACGGTTTCTTACAACACCATCACTGGATGCTTCATAATTTGTAATCACTGGATGTGGTCTGAATTCTTGGTTCATATATACTATTCTATTGTTTGTCTAATTCATTGTTTGGTTTAATGATTACATCACTGGAGAACCTTTCGATGTAGTCTTGCGGAGTTCTTATGATTTTGTCAGTGACGTTATCAGGGTCAAAGACTTTTTCAGGGTCATAATTTCTGATGGATTGTCCATTTTTGATTCTTTTATCATAATAACGCTTCAATTCCCTATATCGCTTACCACCGCAATCAATACATAATTGTGATCTTCCCTTAACCCCAACCCCACATCGAATACAGGGTAACGGACCAAGTCTCCCATGTCGAAAACTTTGCATATGATACCTACAGTACTCATTTTTTCTGCATGATTTGTTACACGGGGTTACATTTCCCATCATGAGCCATTTGCACTGGTTCATTATATATAAAACTTTCATTTAAATACTTGTTTTATGTATAGCATGAAGGAGTTCAAGAGATTGACTTCGAAAAATGCTAAATTCAATACCGATAGAGAGTTTAAGAGATTGTTGAAAATCAGTCCTAAATTTAATATCGATAGACCTAAAAAAACGTCCAATAGACAGAAACAACGTCCAAAACGTCCAAGAGACGGAAACATGAAAGAGTTTAAGAGATTATTGAAAATCAGTCCTAAATTTAATCGCGATAGACCCAAACAACGTCCAAAACGTCCAAGAGACGGAGGCATGAAGGAGTTTAAGAGATTATTGAAAATCAGTCCTAAATTTAATCGCGATAGACCCAAACAACGTAACAAACGTCCAAGAGACGGACCCTGGAAGGATGCTCAATTCAATCTTGATATAGTTTCTAATACACCCAAGAATAAAATTCTTGATAAAGCCATCAGAGACTGTTTTAATGAATTCAAGCGTGATGGAGCATCTTATTGTTGGTCAACATTTCGAATTGATGGTGTTGTTGACGCTACCATGAATGATGAAAAAGCAGCAGTGATCATTTCACGTCTTGGGGAAGAAAGTCATTTTTTCCGACTCAAATTCATTATCCGTGAGGATGGAAAATGGATTATTAGGGATAAATTTGAACCCATCTTGAAGGGCAAAAAAACTATCACTGTGAATCAGGATTCCAAACCGGGAATTTTGACCGGAATTGATAAACCCTACTACGAAAGATCTTATCCTGTCACAGCAGTTGTTTACGGGATCTATCCGCTCAATGAAAAACCTGATATTGCAAAACTAGCACCCATGAAATATTCGACAGGGCTTAATTGTGTAGCAGAACGAATAATAGAACACTTCACAAATGCGTCCCGGGGGAATAAACTCACTGATCTAAGACGAAAAAAAATAACCGAATGGGAGTTCACGGTAAAAGAGCATGGGGCAACAATTCAGGATATAACTAAATTAGAAACATCATTGAGATTTCCAATATCAGTAAGTAAAGTATCACCGGAGAAGTATTAAAAGAACCGAAATATCAATCAAAAAAAGGAACCCCAATTGAAATTATTGATCACAACGCACACGCGTGGTCATCTGCAGTAACAATATTTCCACGGGATAGAACCGTAAAATATCTCCCCCAAACAGAAGAGTTTTTTTTCAGAGCAGAAATTATTTGATGCTATTTACCATTTGAGTAAAAACGATCCTGTGTCAATGTGGCTATTTCATAGTACTTCAGACGAAGAATGCAAATTTGATCAGTTTGTAAGGCCCAACGGAGAATTATATCGTACCGAAGAACTGCATAATCAAATGAAACAACTGGCTAGTGAGTTTTCTGAGGACGGGGAGGAAATCGAAGATCAATTATTAGCAAACTGTTTCACAGTACCATCCATTGCAGCACATTTTGCAAGAAAGAAAAACGCGTGGAAACCAACACGAAGTGAGTTTTTATCAGATGTCAAATTGTCCTGTCTTGAATACAGCCACGGCGGATTATGGAATACAAAATACACCGCTGATACCGTTATTTCAGTTGATATGATTGCGTGTTATCCAGGAAGTTTTCTTGGGTATGGAGAATGCAAGAAATATTTCAAACGATTTGGACACCCTACACACGAAATGACCCGTGTTGCTATTAATAGACCACTGCCTGATTTTGATTTAACCGGATTCGCTTGTGTGGTATCATTTGAAATGGCTGAAGGACTTCATCCGTGTAGTTATCTTTGGATTGGTAAACACATGTCTGAAAAACACTGGATGCCAATAGTGTTATTACGGTATATGATTGATTGTAAGATGTTAAAATCATTAATTGTCAGTGAAGCAATAATATCCTATCAAGCACAGAAATCAGTCTGGTTACCACAACCTGATCTAGAAAAAATAATTAGCGAAGAGCGAAAACTGTTTCCTGATTTTAATGAACAACAAATCATGGATTGGTCCCAACAGTTATTTGAAATCAGAAACAATGAAGCAAAAAATCTTGGACGAAGAATAATCGGTAAATTCACTCAGGGTGGCAAAGATGACAATACGAGATATTCTTCACGATTGATTATAGACAACGCTGAATACGATTTTGTAATGGCGGATTTAACGAATAAAGGCCTATATGTCAATCGTAAGGACGCATTTATGTCCGATGGAACCAAATTGGGTACAATTGTTACTTACAATGATGGATACAATCCGCAGTACACACATTTGAGAGCTTCTATGCTCGGTTATGCTTCTATTAATCTGTTTTCGATGATCAATAAATTTCCTAACACCGCAGTTAGAGTTGCCACTGACTCATTTTACATAAACAGCAAAATGGTTGATTTTAAGGCTACTGGCAACGAGAATTGGGGATCATGGAGAATTAAGAAAGAAATGATTCATGATTATATTCCATCAGCAGATGTTACCATTGAAAATAATTACTTAGAAAGCAATCAGTGTTCAGAATTTTCTAGTGCACCACCGATTTCTGATCCAATCTGTAGATATAAAACAGTTTATTTAAACGGTTGTGGTGGGTCAGGAAAAACAACCCGGGCAATTGAGTTATTTCGTAGAAACGCTAGCGTTTCTAACATGATTGTGCTAACACCGACTCACAGACTTGCAAGAGAAATGATACAGAGAGGGGTAAATGCCTGTACCTATCATAGTTTTTCCGATGGAAAGGAGATAAATGGACTCCTGAGCGCATGGGAGAGAAATTTATTCCTGAAATTATCATTTGGGATGAAATAGACACAGTGTCAGAAGATGTCTTAAAAATATTTCTTGAGTGGTTGTTATTGAAGAATACAAAAATCGTCATGTGCGGTGATCACGGCCATCCACCACCATTTGTCGGTGCATCTCCCCATGAATGGCTAAAGGGTTTTGTAGACTACTATGAAGAAATTGATACCGATCATAGATCACTTGATAATGAATTAAAAGAATTTAAGAAATTAATTAGATTACAACCGGATAGAATCCAGTGTGAAATAGCCCGTGAAATAATTTCGGAAACTCCCATGAATGAGTTTTGGGAAGCGTGGAGACCAAACGATTTGATCATTGCCAGTAGAAAAATAGTTAGGGATACACTTCAGATGAAATTATTTGAATTGCATAAACAAAAATTTGCAACACTTCCAGTGCCCCTCTGTTATAGGCCATCGGATACACGAAAACAGAACATTGAAGTTGATATTCCAGGACAGAGTGAAAAGCAGATTCTCGTATTAAATGATATTGTGCTGGTTGATATCAATGTCGTTGAAGATGCATTGCGTGCTAATAAATCCCCATGGACGTTAGGATACGCAGCAACAATACACTCTTCACAAGGATTGACTATATCAAATACAATTGTTTGGATGGTAGATAATCGCATAGAATGGTCGAATTTAGTCTATCTTTCAGTATCCAGAGTACGAAAAATAAATCAACTCCGAAGAATTGTCTTCGATGATGAAATCATTGGTGGCGATGATGAAATCATTGGTGACGATAATGATATTAAAATGATTGATAAAAAACTCTCCGGTTACAAACAACAGGACAAAAAAAAACAACGAGAATTTGACATTGATGCTGAATTAATAATCACTTTGAAGAAACAACAGAATAATCACTGCGCAAGTTGCAATTGTATAATGCGTTGGCAGTATTCGGATAAGGATCCTCGCCAATTCACCGTTGACAGAAAAAATAACAATCTCGGTCATGTCAGAAATAATGTGATGTTGACTTGTCTTGAGTGCAATAGACGCAAGGGTGCTAGTTAAGACCATGCGGTGGCAATTGAGTGTCCTCGGGTATTATTTGTAATTGTTGTCTAGTAAAACCCCGTTGAGGGGCAGTTGAATCCAGTTTATAGACTGGAGGTCTACCAGTTGATCGTGTTATACTAGATATCTTGTGTGCAGTAACACTCCAAATAGGATCAGTAGCTCTTTTTCTGCCACCCTCAAGCTCTCCTGGTTCGTATAAATATCTCACAATGACATTACTACCAAGAATTGGTTGGGAAACGCTAAAATCTTTTTGTGGTTTTTCAGGTATTGACTTCTTTTTAATCGCATTGATAGGTTTCATGTTGATGGTTCTAGTAATCTCGTTATTCAGTGCAGTAATCACAGATGGTAATCTTTTAACCCATTCACGGGATCTTTTTTCTTGGATGAATTCTTTTGCGTATTGATATCCAAATAACCGCTCAGCAAGGGTTTTATTAAACCGTTCTACAATTGCCTGATCACGATGTAGCGCAGTATGTCCTCGTCTGATAGTGACATTATGATTTTTCATTATTGATAACACTGCACCCTGAAATTCTTTGCCGGGATCAACCTGCAATAGATTTGGCCAGTGCAGAGGACCTCGTCGATAAATCCTTTCAAATGCAGAAGCTACTTCAGTGGCCGATTTTGTTTTTAACGGCTCTGCTTCTTTGTATCGACTTGCAATATCAACTACAGTTAATGCGTATTTGTAACCGTGGTTATGTGGCAAAAATAATAGATCAGCCTGATGAACTTCATTAGGAACAGTCACATCAAAATGCGAGACATTAATTTGTTTAGGCGGTGGTAGATAAATTTGCCATAGTGCCTGTTTGGATAACCAATGAGCCGCAGTGGTTTTTTTCACTTTTGCGGCACTAGCGAGTTTATGGATTGCTGATTTACCCCTCCAGTATCCTCTTGGGGAGTAATAAATAGATTCCATGTTGTTATTAATTACCAGCACCTAACATCAATTTACTTTTCATAGCCGATTTTATCAACCATGAAGCCAATTTTTCTTTGAAGGATTTATCAGGAATAGCATTTAACGCATGAATTAATTTCACATCTGCTAGATGCCTGTGTTGCAAATTGCTGCTTTTATAAGCAACATCATGAAGGTGACAGGCTTTATCAATGGCGATTATTGGTTCTTCACCGGGTCGGGGCTGATTTTGATCATTGAGTCTGATATCAAGTCTTGTTCCCGGTCCACAGTAGCTATATCCTGGAAGGTGTTTTTCTCCGGGGTATTTTGCCCATGGGGTTCCAGGGAGTTTTGCTAGCTTGGCTGCGATATCACCTCCTCGTTTTTTTTTAAAGGTTCCTTGGGTTTAGAAACAAATCTAAATTTCTTTGTACTACACTGTACGCATTTACCAGAAAGCGCTGATCGGTTATTTTTAGTTGTAATCGTCGTCAAGTCATCTGTGCCAGTACTCGCCTTACACTTCACACAATATAGATCCATAATTTATGTATAGAGATATGAATATAATTGATTTTTCAGCGACTAAAACAAGAGAACCAGTGAAGCATCATGCAGCGCTACCAAACTCTATCCGCGCAATTATAATCGGGCCATCTGGATCCGGTAAAACGCAATTGTTGCTCAATTTAATAATGAGATGGATGAAGTGGGATAAGTTGTATTTAATTGCCCCTAGCGTAGACGACCAAAAATGCTATGAAGTGCTAAAAGATTTTAATGAAAACGCTTCAGAGATTGCTGGTGAGGATGTTATTGAATTTATAACCGATATTGACGAGGCACCATCAGTAGAAGATCTTGATGGAAGTATTAACAACATGGTAGTATACGACGATGTAATGTTAGATAAACAAAAAAATCCTGCTAGAATATTTTCCAGAGGCAGGCACAAAAACACGGATGTGATCTATGTCACTCAACGCTACACACAAATACCAAAAGTGATTCGCGATAATTGTAATGTGTTGTGTGTGTTTAATGGAGTTGATACACATACGCTACGAAATATTTGGCAGACATGGTGCTCCGATATGGACTTCAATCAATTTAGAAATTTCTTTAGTCATGCTCAGTCTGCCCCACATGGATTTGTAACAATAAATTTACATGACCCTCGGACACGATATCGTATCGGACTGGATCAAATATTCGGTTGAGAGGGTGAGTGACAACGACGTTGTAATCTCTTGAAAAGTTTTTGATTTCATTGATTTTTCATTATTATTTTTTGCCTGATTTCATTGATTTTTTTTTTGCCTAATCAATGATTTATTTGCCTGATTTCATTGAAAACTTGTATCCGATTCACCACATCTTGGCCGTAGAAGCCTGATTTCAGTGAAAACTTGTTTTAAAATGTTGTCCGGCTCACCCCCTCTGCTGCTAATTAACATAAGAACGCACAAATATAATAATGAAATATACAAATAAATTACTTTACAAAATACAAAGACAGTTGGTGAATGATTCACAATGATTACATAATGAAAAGATGGATATAGTTTACTCGGTTAGTAAACAATGGAATTTTACTCATGTAGTAAAATGAATTCACTCAGATAGTGAAATTATGCAACAAAAAGGGACAGATATACAACTTATCTTTACAGTCCCGAAAGATACAATGGGTTTTACGAACCTCAAAATTATCCACGGCTATAAAAGTATATGCAAGGAGATACATTCCGTCATCAGCACACTTTATTTTAGCTCTACGGTTAACTCATGTGGTTGGCTTTACAGCTTGCACCACATCGACCTCGATCACACCTATAAATTTGAACGCTCAGGTCATTCTGGTCACTCTAGACACCCTAGACGCTCCAAATCCTCTGGACACTCCAGATATTCTGGATGGCTATACACAGCTCTACACTAAGGACAACACCGGACACTGGACAGCTGAAAACATATCCACCACCGTGTGCTATACATAACACTGGCATAAAATCATAATAACGTTATACACGGTAAGTTATACAGATTACATTACCGGCACGATAATAACAAAACAAAAAGTTAACAAATAAACTTAAACCTGCTCGATAAGAATCCAACTGTACTAAACATTTCTTTTAAAATATAGCTTTATATTACTAATATAGCCTTATATTACTAACAAAAAATCACTTGCTATGTCACAAACAAGAATATAAATATTTGCATTATCTTTGTCAAAATGTGTAATTACATGAACAATATTTAACGTTTGCATCATTAAATATTTCTTTGCAGTGAAATATCTTATTGTATCATTAAATAAAATTAAATATCTCAGTTAATCGAGACATTAAACTGAGTTGCAGTACAAAAATAAAGTGCTGTACTTCATAATTTATCAATATCGAACGACCATCATTTAATGTCTCAAATAATTTTGTTGCCATTATGTTTCTCTTTATATCTTGACCACTTTAAAAAAGCTCACCTGTAGTGTTAAATTTGTCTGGAAACATTTATTAAAATTTCAACAAACATAATATCACCGCTTATATCATAATATATACGAGTACTATTTTAATTCTCTCCTATCTGGTTCGTCTCAGTATCTACTATATAAAGTTCAAAAAGTCCAAACCAAAATCATCCTTTGAGTAAGAGCACGCCTCTTCGCTTCTCTATAAACATTATTGGCAACCTGTTCCATCTAAAATCAGACCAAAATTCTATTCACTATCCTACATTTCATGACTGACTCTAGTCCAATACGCATATCTCTTCCTCACAATAGTGTAGGCCCTATCTGTAAACTTACCCTCCGCTTCAGACAATTGCATTTTTAATTCTATCACTGTTAAAACGAAGTTTAACGATCAAATTTTTTTTTTCCGTACCAGTTCCCAGCTACATGGGACAAATTGTCCGTAGATCTTATACACAAGGACACTGTGGTCTAATGAATGCGTACTCGTAAAATGCATCACTTTTGATACAAGACAAGACTTAAAGACTCAATAATGTTTACTTCCTTAATCATTGTCAGCATGCTTTTGTTCTGTAATTTCATGTTGCTTGTTTCGTAATCTTGTCATTGTGTATGTTTTGCGTTATGTAATATAGTAATGCTCTTAGAGTTTCTAGGATTAGACGCTGTACTATTTTCACTTTATTATTATTATTATTATTATTATTATTATTATTATTATTATTATTATTATTATTATTATTGAAATAACAATTCATCTTCCAATGCGTTACTTTTATAACAAATAGCTTTCCTCCGAAAATTTTAACACTTAATACATCAACGACCACTGATAGCTTATGCAGGGTGCACTGTATTTTATTGAATACTTCCTATTGACTAATAGTTTTTCAAGGTAATGGATTTGAAAGGTTTCGTTAATGTCTAACCCATTATAACTGTGTATTTATACGTACGCATGCTTATTTGCATGGTGGAGGCAAGATCCTATTACAAATTAGAAGAATAACTTCTATAGGACCTAGCCACAACCAACTGACGAGGTAATATCAATCTGCATTACGGGTATAGACATGTAGAATTCTGATTCATGTCAAAAATAGTATTCATAAACAGCACTGATTAATGACTATCAAGTGAGTTTTTTTGTCTAGTAGAATAGTATATTTACAGAAAGCAAGTACGTGATCTAAATTCAGTATCTCCTTGCTAAACAGGCTGAAGTGGGAATATATGTGAAACTTGAGACAAGTTTGGTTTACCTTTACAAGTACAGGTAAGAAAATAATGAACTTTTCTTAGTGCGTTTATAGTTTTAGTTACTATAACTGAGATACATACGGTACCTGTTTTGCTTTTTTTTAAATACATGCTTTGTTAGTTTCTTGTGGGGAGGTGAGTGTGTGAATGATTGTCTCTTAAGTTATTTTATTTTTAAATACTGAAGTACCGTTATCCGCTATTTGAAGGTGAGGTCAAGGATTCAGTGAACGAATCTACCGTACGCATTTAGAGCCATGTTTATTATCTTGTAGTGAGAAATATGATTCGGCTGAAATTAACATATATAAATGTCACTGTTTGGTTGATTTGGCTCATGTAAATTCCAAACTTTAAATTGGTTGTTTTCATTATAGCAATGTTCACCAAAACCATCGGTAGAACAATTCAAGGTGAGACAAATGCCTGTTTACACACTTCAGGTGTGCTTAGCATTTGTTTATCGTTGACTAGACGCTACAAGCGATCGCTTATAAAACAACACGATAGCGTAAGCTCGTTGGACTGTTGCCTCATTATTTATAAAAGAAACTGGAAATAGTCAAGGAAAGTATGCATTTTAGCCGAACTAATTTAAAATAGTGTTTAAGTTTATATCTACATATTAGGACCTATATAGCGAAAACACGTTAGCGATCAACATTGTATGTTAATGTTCATTTAAACATTTGTTGTATTCTCAATAGTTGAAATTTCGGCATTTTCATATATTACAACACTTCAAAATGGAACAATTTTTAAGTGAACATGTGACTTTACATGTAAGTTTTGTTGGGGTGGGGGTGGGGGCGGAAACCACAAACAAAGAGACAGACAATCAACACCCCTGTAATATGAGAAATGCGAAAATAATTTGATTCATGTTGCCATTTTTAAAAGTTTCATATCTAATCCATTTTAAAAAATATAACATACCACCTGGTGCTAGTTTCCTCTCTCTCTCTCTCTCTCTCTCTCTCTATATATATATATATATATATATATATGTGTGTGTGTGTGTGTGTGTGTGTGTTATTCGTCCTCTACAAAAATTATATTCAATATTAATATAAAATTGTTTCCTTTTATTCAAAGATAATGGGACGCTCAGTGGTTGCACGCTATTTGAGACAAATGATAGATGTTCTTCACCAACAGAGGACACTTCCTGCCAGTCAAGTGTTTCTGCTTTACAGAGAACCGGGAGTTTTGTCGGGTTATCGAATGTATGGCAAGTCTTTGTTCTATTATATTATCAGCATCTTCCAGATAAACAACGAAACCGTAAATATCTGGACTCATCTGGTAGCAATACTGCTGTTTCTCAAGAAAATCTGGAGCTATGCGGACGAGTTTCATTACTACAGTGACCCAGAATCATGGCCGCTGCTTGGATTTGGGATATGTTCTCTTGCCTACGCCATTCTGAGCGTTTCGGCACACACTGTCCATTCAAAATCACCATTCATACATTATACCTGCTTTCAGGCGGACTATGCAGGTATCGGATATTACGGAATCGGGATTGGCATCATCGTATTCTACTCCAGCTCCCATCCGGACTGGTTTCGATTTTTGTCCAGAGTGTTTATGCCTTTGAATGTTTTCCTTGGATGGGTAGTTATGCTTGGCTGCTCCATGGCAAAGCTTCGCTACAAAAGACCCTATCCATTTCGCAGAAAACTTTTACAACTTTGTTCTGGAGGGATGCATGCCATTTTGGTAGTGCTTCCCCTGCAAGCTCGATATACGGAATGTTTTAGAAAGACTGGCTGCAGCCTATCTGCACTTAGTCACCATACTGAGGTTTTCCTAGTTTTGTTTTCTTCCTTGTTTTTCTTTTCAAGTCACTTTCCAGAAAAAATATGGCCAGGCAAATTCGACCTTGTAGGTCAAGGTCATCAGATTTTTCATGTTCTAGCAACGATTACGACCTTGAAGCAATTCGATGCAGCTTACATTGATATTACAAAACACAGAAACACATTAATTACTGACAAGGCAGACATGTTCGAGATTTTCCTGTCAATTATTTTATTTGCGTTTATATCTGTTTTTACGATACTAGCGTTAAGGCCTTTAGTTAAAAAAAAGGGTTTTACAAGATATGAAGGATCTGTGACTGAGAAGCATTAGGGAACAGCCGTTTAACTTTCGATGGAGGTAAATAGATGACCCAGAATAATTTTTAAAATCCTGCCCCGAAACAGGCGAGGAATTTTTTTTCCGTAAATTTAACTTAACGTTAATTAATTCTATCCCTCGTATTAACTGAAAAAATATATTGAGATTAAAAGACAAAATGTCGAAGAAAGCACTATCATGTTGATGATTTCGCGTTACCCTAGGCTAGTTTTATTCAGTCCAGAGACAGACAGACAGACAGAAAAAGTGGAGAAGCATTTTGCAAGATACAAAAGACAGTAATTTAATCATTATCAGCCTATCAAGGTTAAAACACACCAACTCGAGTATTCAAATATTCCAAGATGTACTCGCATTGTCCTTTCCGATTATGTTGATAATGTGGTAACTTATGTGGAAATATTGTTCATCTACGTCGTTGGCACTATCCTCACATTCACAAGTCACGCGTTCTTGTATTTTCAAACTTGACAGATCGAGAAAAGATACGCTAGTATTAACTATCACAATACATATTTTGTGTGATTTTAATCTTACGCATATTATAAAAGGCTCCAGTCATGGTCTTCGAGTCATAATATTTACGGTGCATGAGGCATTCTTGGCCATGAAAACTGCATCTCTTCCGAAAACATAACTTTCAACAATAATGACTGTGAACGACATGGACAATCGAAATGATGTCATATCTTATTTTAACCCTTTCTAATACTGTACAATCAGTTGCAATTTCTCGAAGGAAAAGTAGTTTATGGAAAGTTTGGTAATGTACCAGTTCAAGCAATGATTTCTAATAGTGGGATAAAAAAATAAAACTATTATAAGAAACTTAAGGTATGTGATATTTTCTAACGTTCCTGTGAATAGCATTGTTATATTTTTTATTACTTTTTTACTACTCAGAAGATATTTGTATTAGTGTTAATTAATTATTATACGCAGGCGTCATTCATTCATCCTTATTATATGGACTATATGGAAACATGGATCAGTTTCGGAAAATATCCCCTCCCAAAATACTTAACCGGTTGAATTATGGGATATTTTTACATACAAGTGTTTAGCAATTTTATATATACAAATAATTATGTTCAGAATAGCTCAGACAGCTCCTTCAGAGGTTGAGAGGCAGGGCCACTTCGAACGTTTGAGACCCTTAGCACTACTTAAACTGAAATGTTGAATACCAAAACAAGTCCATATAATTTACTATATAAACATTTATAAGACAACTAAGCATATATATATATATATATATATATATATATATATATATATATATATATATATATATATATATATATATATTATTTAACAAACGCTTTTCGAGGCCCCTTACATGTCGAAGCCCGGGAGAAACGGACACCTGGCTACTTCTCCCTCTGATTGGGCCTGAGTAAGCGTTTGGGTCAGATTGAGTAAGCGTTTGGGTCAGATTGAGTAAGCGTTTGGGTCAGATTTTTCAGTACTCGTCATCAAATGTTTATCTATGGTTTAGACATGGACATTGATAAATCATACGAATCTGAAGCATTAAAAAAAATGAAGTCTGCAATTAGGTGTGTTGGTTTCGAATATTTTAAGAACCTTCCAGACAATATATGTTGTGTTAGGTACATTGAAGATGGGCAACATCTATTGAGGTTCATAGACACATCGAGCTCAATCAGAGCATAAGACATCGTCATTTGTGCTCAATCTTGAGGTGATAGAGACCCTATAATGAAAAAACAGAAAACATGATTTTTTTATTTTAAAAAAAAATGTTACGCTGTAATTTTCTAATGTGAGACAAACTAGCCGATGTCTTTTATATTCAGAGTAAATACAGGGTAAACCTATTCACAATGGAAATCCTACGATAAACATCTCATATTGAATAACTGGCAGAGGCGTAGCTACGGGGGGGGGGGGCAGGGGGGTACATATGTCCCCTGGCGCCAAGGTACAGGGGCGCCAAAATGAGGCTTGCAAAAACAAATAAGTAAACAAGGGTAATAAATCGGTCACAAGATCGCTGGGGCGGCAATTTTATAGTTCGTCCCCGGGCGCAAAATATCATCGCTACGCCTCTGATAACTGGCAGAGCAATGTGAATTCTTAGATGACATTCAATATTGATTTTAACAATAAAGCTTGTAATCTGCCTGATGTGCTTTACTCGACTTGTCATGCATGCCTGATAATAAGAATATCACTTGTTGAATAGGCAGTATTTATTAATGTACAAAGAAAAACAATTAAAAATATTTGCAATCATTGAAACAAATATATCAATCGAAATATTTGTATGATGCAGTTTAGTTTCATTTTTTTAAAGAATATTTGCTTAAACTGTTGATATAGTCTTTTTCGTGTTTTTTTTAAATAAGTCATTAGCTTTTCTAATAAAACAAATGGTACTAAATGACTGAGTTTTAATTTAACCTTACTCACAAGAGTCGGTAAGGAGAGACAGAGACAGAGACAGAGACAGAGACAGACATACAGAGACAGAGAGAGAGAAACAGAGATACAGGTTATTACAAATGAAAGAGCCCGTATGTTGACGTGAACTATGTAGTGTGTGTGTGTGTGTGAGAGAGAGAGAGAGAGAGAGAGAGAGAGAGAGAGAGAGAGAGAGAGAGAGAGAGAGAGATTTGGAATTTTCATGTAGCGTTAACAATTTACAGTTATATGGCTACGGTGTCTTCAGTATGACGGTTTATGGTGATGTCTTGCACTGAGGAATCATGCTGCAGACATGTAGTATCATGTCTTATCCAGTCGCATTATCCTGACACCAGGCCGACCAGTCCTATCACTAACCTCTTAATGCTGAGCGCCAAGCGAGGCAACCGTTAGTACCATTGTTATGAGTCTTTGGTATGACTCGCCGGAGTTCGAACCCGCTACCTCCTGCACCCGACGCGGATGCTGTAATTACATAGGCCACTGGAGCTGTCGTAATATGTAGTTTTTTTTCCCCACAATATGACGTGTCAGCATTTCACGGGAGTTACACAAAATGTGGTTTCAACATTTTATCTTGCTTTGAACACGTGACATTAAATTGATATAGTAGTTCAAAAACTGTAACAAACTCAAGAAGTCAGTTTAATGACATGCAGATATACTGATGTTGAGTTTAGTCATCATTATTATAATACAACACTATAGCACCGTATGTAACGAACGATGTATCAGCCAAATGGAAACTTGTAACTACCACATACAAATACCTAACCATCGAATATAGAAGAAAGGAGTACGAAACCGAATATAAAGGAAAATAAGCCGCATATATTAGGGTCAGAACTGCATTTGACAATAAAGCAAATACAACCCGAAGTGATGATGTACAGACAAATCAGTGACATTATTTCCAGGGATTTATACACCACTAAACGGACATAGATTTCAAAAAGACCTCTGACAGAGTGTGGCATGAGGCATTGTGGGTCAAAATGAAGAAGTACAACATGGGTCAAAAGTTGACCAATACCATCAAGCAGCTGTACGCCAAGGCTACCCGGGCATTCATTGTTCATGGTTTTGTGGGGGACTGGTTCCAAACAACAGTAGGAGTACGTCAAGGCTGTCTCTTGTCAAATGAAGAAGTGCATAACACCATCAGGCGCAAAGTAGTCCAATATGAAGACCTCCTCACCACCATCAAAAATAGAAAGCTGAAATGGTGTGGTCATGTCACTAAAGCCAACAGTCTATTCACAACAGTACTGCCGGGCAGCAATCGGAGTGACAGAAAGAGAGGTAGACAGTCAGTACGGAATCTAGGCGTTACTCTAGACAGTACTCTCACATCGCACCAACATGTCATGAACATCTGCAGGGCTGCATATCTTGAATTGAGACGCATCAGTTCCATTCGTAAATATTTTTCAGTTGATGCCACAAAAACACTTGTGCGTTCATTAGTACTTTCAAGACTGGACTATTGTAACTCAATTCTGTCTGGTTCATCGCAATATTTACTCCAGAAACTTCACAAAATTCAAAACACAGCTGTACGGATCATCTTTAGAGTACCTCTATCAGAGCACACCTCACCACTGCTCTGTACCCTACACTGGCTATCAATTCGATACAGAATCAAACACAAAATTTGTTCTCTGTGCTATATTTCAATGACAGACTCCAGTCCAACATACCTATCCAGCCTCACCCATGTGTGTACACCAGCTAGATCCTTACGCTCTTCTTCTGATAATTGTATACTCATTGTTCCCAAGGTGAAAACAAAGTCATATGGACAACGTTCATTTGCACACCAGGGCTCGGCGACGTGGAACGAATTGCCCATTGAAATTAGACACAAAGACACAGTGGTCCCTTTTAAGAGTGCTCTCAAGGCTCACCTGTTTCGACTGCAGGGACAACCTTAGCGACCTAATTATGTTTTGTATCTTATATGTTTTCAGCATGTTTTTTTTCCAATTTCATTATTTTTGTCATTTGTTGTTCTGTAGTGTAGTCATATCATTATTGATGGTGTAAAGCGCTTAGAGCTTTGAAAGATTACGCGCTATACAAAGTCCTCATTATTATTATTATTATTATTATTATTATTATTATTATTATTATTATAGACAGTGAAAAAAGTAGACTAACAACATCCCAAAATAGACCAGGAAACGTTTTGCGGAGACACATGCACATGATCGAGACAAGTGGAGGGAACTGGACACATTTTCAGCAGCACAGTGCCTCGACGACCACACTAGATAAGAGGTTGATGATTATGATGATGAAACGGATACATAGGGCACCTACATGAAGAACTTTCTCCAATTACGATACTGAGTTAAAACAAAGAGCTAGAACAGATCGAATTGCTAATCAAAGTTGCCAACTATAAAGAGATTGTTTTACAACTACATAACACAATTTTCTTAACTTACAATACTGAGCTCAAACTAAAAATTAGAAAACAGCCAAACATAACTCGAATTACTAACCCAAAAAAATTGCTTACTAGATATAATCACCAAACATAAAAGTTGGTACATATAAATATCATAAACTTTATACTAGAACCCAAATTTGACCAAAACTCCGATTTACTATTAAAGATTGCAAATAAATATAACTTATCAACATTAATAATTAATGTTAGACAAATTAACACTGCTTTTGCAGAAAACGAAACAAAACTTATCAAACTATCAAGACTATAAACAACACTTAATTGTTTTATGATTCACGAAATTGGAAAACAGTTTGCTATGGCATACAGAATAACTACAACACACTATAACAACACGCATGCATAGTGACACGAATACAACGCACCTATTCACCCTACTAAACTACTTTCGGCTTAAAATTAATATTTCACATTTACTATTTTCGGCATAGATTTAATATTCCAAATTTAAATCAAACACACTTTGATATGGAACACAACTGTTTAACCTTGATCTAGTTATTGCCGTCTAAACAACAACATTGGAATCATACAACAAAAACACGCACCAATAAACACTACACTCACACAAAATGACACTGGCAAAGCCACTATGGTAAAACCCAATGAAAAAAAAAGTAAAGGAAACCAACCCTGGAGTTGTCTTTATATCTGATAAAAGTTCGGCAAGTATGTATTTGTCTTCTTCATATTGAGATTTTTTTAAATACTTGTATTCTTGCTTAGTTGGCAATAATGAATTTTTCACTCACCATTCAATAGGTCATCCATGATTTAATAAAAATATAATAGCTTTAATTCTAAGAGCTTTATTTTACATGTGAGGACAACTCGAATAATTTTTTATGCTTTTTCTCTCTACCTTTTTTCTTATTCATACTCAGCGGAGAAGCCAAATTTTGTCAAGAGTTACACAAGTAAGATAACATTACAATATTTGGAATACATTTAGTGAAGCCAGGGCCTGGCAATTTTTTTTGGTAACATTACATTCCGTACTGGATAAATTGTACCTAAAATATTTATCCCCAATAAACATTTTATTCTGTTTTGTTACAGGTACAGTGAATTAAAACTAATTATATTTAATATTTCACTAAAGCTATCTTTTGGTGATGTTTAATGGTGAAACACTTTGTACACGATTGCCCCCGTTTATCATCACAAACATACCAAATACCTTAATTGTCAATGACAGAGTGTAATTCAAGGCCAGAAATAGTGTTAAGATGTTAATCTATTTGGATTAATGTAATATTTCTTTACTATTCTTTAAAATAATGTTTTGGAAAGTTTAATTAAGAACTTATATATAATTGTACTTATGTTCTTGATTATTGTACAATACGACGTTCGCTACCAACTCCATACTAAGTAATAGTTAATTCAATAATAAAACACCCTTTAAATGATAGAGTTTAATATGTTGGCATTTTAGAGTGAATTCAGTAAAGTATATTTCTACATGATTGCAGTATTAATCTGAGATATTGAAATTTAGATTCTTTGGCCAGCGAGAATTTATTCGATATTTACTTACCTGTATTATATTCAAAAAGGCTGAAATCATACAAATATATTATGCCGGTAAGTTTTGGAATATCATAGTTTTATATGTTTTTCTTATATCTGTAATTTAAGTTTATGTAGATTGATGTTTGAAGGTAGTTTTATATATTGAGTATTTCAATACTTCACCCTCTGGAATCTTGTTGCTATTACTGTTTTTTCTGCAATTTTTTTCCCAAACAAAATAGGAAAAAGGTAACATCTGTCTAAATATGGCTCGTTACGCCATGTATACTAACTATATCATGCACTCAAAAATGGCATTTAGCCTCAAACAAGAACAACAACAAGAAGTATTTGGGAAATGGTCAAATAATAGCGGGCGTGGGAAGAGGTGTGTGCGGTATATACCTGTAATGTGTATATGCAAGAGAGGTTTACATGTTAACCAACAGGAGTAAATAAACTCATCACTGTTAACAGAATAATGTCGACAAAAACCGGTCTTCGAGCCGAAACGACGTTATACAACAACAGCATGTTTACGCTATAAAATAGCTCAAGCAAGCGTTTTAATGGCATCAGCTCAAGATATGTTCATGATAAGTTGGTACAATGTGTGAGCACTGACCAGAGTAACATCTACGTTTCGTATTGACTGTAAATTTAATGTTGGTATTGCTGATATGCATTGTTTGAGGTAAATCAATCAATCAATCAATCCTCTCTGCGCCGTCTGGTGCTTGAGACAACAGCAAGGGAGCACATTTCCATCTGTCGGCAGCTATTGCTGGGGCGGTCTGAAAGGTGAGGCCTCTGGTCTTAAGCTCTCTCTCCACTGTTTTTCGTCGCCAGGTCTCTTTGGGTCTGCCACGGTTCCTTTTCCCCTCTGGGGTCCATCTCAGTGCCACCCTTGGTAGTGAGTCAGGGGGCATTCTGCAGACATGTCCGAGCCATCTCCATCGCCGAGTTGAAATGATCTCAGAGATGGTGCTTGCACCCGCTCTGTGCCGAAGTTCCTCGTTTGAGATCGTGTTTGGCCAGAAGATCCTCATGATGCGTCGCAGGCATTTGGTTTGAAACACTTCGAGCTTGTGTTCTATGTTCGTAGTGGACTTCCAACACTCTGAACCGTACAAAAGGACGCTCAACACGTTGCTCTTGAAGATACGGATCTTCGTGTGGATGCTGAGGTTTCTTGTCCTCCATATGGGCTTCAGCATTGCGAAGGTCTGGTTGGCCTGCTGATTCTTGTGACTTCTCTTGTGCTATCTCCATCCGTGGCGACCTTACTGTCCAGGTAAGTGAAATCGTCTAGTTCTTGCAGGGGCTAGTCGTTGATGGTGATTGGGTTGCCCACTCTAGTATTCTTCCTCAAGACCTTTGTCTTACCTATGTTGACTCGAAGAACTATGATATTTGCTGTCTGTACCAACTGTTGTGTCTTCTGTTGAATATCCTGGTGTCTGCCTGCCAGCAACCCGATGTCGTCGGCATAGTCCAGGTCATCCAGCATTGAAGTCAACGTCCACTGTATTCCATGCCTCTTGCCCTCTGTGGTGCGGCGCATGATCCAGTCAATGGCCAGTGAGAAGAGGATTGGAGAGAGAATGCATCCTTGCTTCACTCCGGTTTCCACCTTGAATGGTTCAGTGAGTTGGTTGTTGTGGATTACTCTGCACTCAGAGTTCTCGTACAGGGACCTGATGACATTGACAAGTTTCTTGGGGATGCCATAATGTCGTAGGATCCTCCACATAGAGGCTCGGTGCAGGCTGTCGAAGGCCTTCTCAAAGTTCACAAAGGACGTGAATAATTAAGTATTTTTGTTGTGATCAGAATTGCCTCAGTTGTATCACCATTCATCTGCAGCTTGTTACATGTCATCCATGATTTCACATCAGAAATGCGCCTCTCTACTCATTGGATGGTAGCATCAACTTCATTGGGTGGCTAGACTTGAATATTTGCGTGTCATCAGCGTACAATTGTTGAGACACTGGGTCATGATCCATGACACCTGAGAGCGGCTGCGTGTATAGAATGAAGTGAACAGGACCAAGAACAGACCCCAGTCGAACACCACAACATCGATCAACTGTGTCCAGTTCACAAAGTAGGACTTGACCCACTGTAAGGCTGTCTTGTGAATGATAAATACATGATGGAGACGGTGAAGTAATATATCATGGTCTAGTATGTCAATTGCTGCAGAAAATTCGAGGAGCGAGAGGACTGTAATCTTTCTGCTATCCAAAGCAGAGGGAATGTCATAACATACTTTTCAGAAGAGTAGTTTCAGTAATGTGGCACGGGCGATATGCAGACTGTAAATTGCTACAACGACTGTTTGAATACAAATGAGATACAAGTTGGGTTAGAACGACTTTTTCTATGATTTTTTATATGAACGGGAGATTAGAACTGGGCAGTTGCTCTTTAAATCGTTATGCTCAAGTGTTGGTTTCTTCAGCAGAGGTATTACGATGACAGTTTTGAAAAATGATGGGAATTCCCCGGATGAGAGAGAGACATTAATAACATCAGTTAGTGAAGGCATTATTGGGTCTAAGCACCAAAGCGGCAGTGATGCTGGAAATGGATCAAATTCACATGACTTTGGTGCACTCTTCATCACGATTGTCCGTACATAGAGACATGTTCAAATGCTCATAATGGATATCGCTGACATTCTGTATGGCAACTGTATGGTGACAACAAGTCAACTGAAATTGTGTTGTCAAGTGTATATCTAATGGTTTTTACTTTGTTTACGAAGAAATTTGCAAATAGGTCCGGAAGGTCTACTGGAGAGAAGGTAGTTGGAAGTGTTGTATATTTGCTCCTTGCCATTAATTTATTAGTTATTTCGAAGAGCTCTTTGCAGCTGGAACTCTCCGTGACCTTGGTACTGTAGTTGGATAATTTGGTTTAATGTACTATGTTACATTCTTCTTAGCGGCTTCATTTGTTTATGAATAGTGAGCATGGCCAAAACCACTCTGCTTTACGGCGATGTCTTTTAACAGTGCGAAGCTGCTCCCGAACACTGCTATACCACGGAGAACACTTTTTTATTGATACTCTGGCTGGGGCATGTTTTTAAGCAATAAACGCAGGCAGTTATTGAGTTGTTCTGCTGTAGGAGGTAAGCAAGTTGTTAGGTTTTCTTGGATGTCATGCATTAGTTTGGTGCTATTTATAATACTAAGGTTTCTCTTAGTAGCAAATGAAGGAGGAGAGTTAAGGACTGATACGTCGAGATGGCATATAATGCAGAAGTGATCTGACGCAAGTTCGTGGGATAAAGGGTTGATTGCAGAATATTATGGAGAATTCAGTCTAAAATGTGAGTAAGTTTATGGGTGGGTTAGTTAACTGACTGTTTAATGTTGAAAACATGAATGGAATCTAGGAGTTTTTACGTGTATGGGTTTCCAGAACAGTCAAAGTAAAAGTTGAAATCTCCAAGAATAATTAAGTTGCCACCTATCGAATTTCCATACCCCAGAAGATTCGGAAACTGCTCCAGAAAGAGAGCTTTCAGTCAGCTTGTTTTTTTCTACTAGGAGGAGGGCGGTGAGTGTTGTTTTGGTCTAGTTAAAACGATGTGTGGCAGAAATTGAAGGTTGTTTTGTACTTAAAACTTTTTATCGTGGAATTATTTGAGATAAAAGCAATTCTACCACCGCGGGAGTGGCGTGGAAACGACTTGATACAGTAAGCGGTGAGTGTTAAATCCGCGCTTTTGGGCTCATCGCCTAATGTTTATAGCCATGTTTCTGTCAGGAAGAACACGTCGATATTCTGGTCGTTGATAAAATTAACTATTTCTGTGTGCTTTTCCAGGTGGTCCTACTGATTGGACGTTGAATAATGCAATACGTAATGGTATCTCTAGGACAGTTGACACAATGGTTGACGATTTAAGATGGATTTTCACCAGATTATCAAAATTAACGGCCGAATTTATAAAGTGTTTATCTAGAAAGGGACAAAGGTAGATAACTGGAATTCTTCTTCCTGTTCTACGCCGGCCAGCATTGAAACAATGTTTCTCTTTTCGCTTCCGTTTACATTTAAGTAATGGTGAATGTAGTCATAGTTAGTTTATCTAGAGCACAATGTCGTATGAAGATTCAAGGTGTGGTTATTTCAAGCAAATAATGGGGTTCATCATAGCATAAGCGGGTTAACTGGCGATCCCGTGATGGCGGTTTATTCAAAACAACAGTGTAACAAGACAGCTGAGAAAAATTATAACTGTTCTCGTTTCCAAAACAAGGAGATGAAGAAGCACATACGAACTGGACAGCCAGTGCATGATGAAATACAATAATGTAGACGAAGATAGACAACAAGCACATATATCATGAAAATTAGCACAAAAACGGAATAGTTGCATCAAGCCGTTTAAGCGATAGTGTCCATCTTTCCGGAAATTCAAATGCATTATATCATATATCTGAATACTTACATGGAAATTAGGAACTCGTAATTTGAATTTATGATATGATAAACTGAATTCATTATATTATAAAATTTACATGTAGTTCTACATCTCATTGCCAGAGATGAATTAACGGTACACCGCTAACTTGAGATCCTTTTGTAACAAATCTTTCGGAATAACTCTGTTTTCTTCACTTTACTAGTTCATGTCCATGTGCTTCCGGTATAAACAGACGAAATAGCCTTACGCAACCGGCAACGTTATTTCTAGATCACGGTCTTAGCACGCCTTGAAATGTCATTTTCCAGAGAAGGTGACTCTTTTTCGCTATATATTAGGTTAATTCTCTGTAGGACTGCTAGTCACAGTATTCCGCGTTGAATAATCCTATACACCCTGTGACCTTTAGACTTTACTGTAGTCCTTCAAGTAGATATAGGACATGAAAATTGAAATACCAGTTTTTGCAAGTAAATCAAGCTATTTTTTAATGGATATGCATCCAAGAATGATAAAAAAAAGTTAAGTCTAATCTGTCTCTGTGCTGCAGATTGGCGTGATTTCAGGACATGAAATGAGTAGGGGGTGGGCAATTCTCAAAATGCGATTTTTGTAAATTTTCAGAAAAACATGGTAACATTTAATTTCATGAAAATTAACAAATCTGTAACTCTTGATAGTGCCTGAAAACATATTTATAGCTTCAGTTTTAATTAGGACAAACAATAAAAGCTATACTAAGTTACATATAACGTCAGCCTGCTGAGGAATATGTGTACCCTTTGCCCGACCCCATATTTATTTTCATGAAATCTAAAACAACTGTTGTACCTTCATTAGAACTGTTTCATGCTTGTATAAATCATTTCAATAGAATATAGCCATGCTTAATAAATACTAAACTTTAGAAATGAAAAATATTTGTAAAGGGGCTATAATATGGGGGAGATAAGTCAGTGGGCCCTTTCCTATGACCAATATTTGGACTTGCATCACAGTTAGTATTTCCAGTTCACTACGCATTTTAGAACATTTTTTTCCTCTCATTTTAGTTGTGATAGAAGAGTTATATTTATGTATCTTTGGTTTTTAAAGGTAATTGTTTATTCTTGAGAATATGAGCTCAGAGAGTGCTTGTCTGTGTGTATTTCAGTTACAGTGCACATTGAATAAAAAGGCCTTGGTGATGATCTGGAAGTGAAATCTGTGTTCTTTTACATGTAAACAATGCAGCCTCTCAAAAAAGTGCCGGTGAACCTTTCACCAAATTTACTACAAAGTCATCTTGGTGTTAAAATGTTAGTTTGTTAAAAGAATGTAAAGTTATGACAATATAAGTTCAGATAAGATGTCAGTACAGCTATATATGACCATAGTTTAATAAAACTTTTGCATATAATCATGCAGTAAATTACCATAAATGGAAAGAATGTAGCCACATCATATGTGCACCTAATCTGGAAAGTCTTTGCATAGTAAGCAGCAGTGTAAATGTGTAGCAATTCTGTGAATAACCAGACTGCACCATTGAAATATTAGTCAGATACTTAGCACAATGGATGCTTTTGTATTTCAGGATTAATGCTGTAAGAAAATTGTACATTAAAAAGGATACTCATTTTCGAGCTTAATTAAATTTAATAGCATTTCTAAAAGATATTGTTGATAATACTGTTGTATACCTAAACGAGCTAATCCCCAACATCAATACAAATTTAAAATCAGTTATATCTATAAACACCTTTCAGAAAATTACCAACAATCATTTGCAAAATATTGCTGATCTGTACAGGAAATTTAGCATTTGATATTATTAGTTATAAAATATATTTCTGATTCAATTTTCCTAATCTTTAATAGGAATGTTTTCTATGCTTACAAAATTGCTGTCTGTATGTGCTTGAGTCTCAGGCTCATCCAACAATGGTATATGCAAAAACTTTCATGCAGCTTCCATTGGGTAAGTGGTTCTTGGATTTTCTATGGTTCTTCCTCCACCAGTTTTGCTAGGTTCCGTCTTGTGTTCTGAAAATTGGCATTCAACCCACAATAACAACAAATATTGTAACATTGACAAATTCACTTTTAAAACATCTCACATTTTGTACAGTAGCATAAAAATTGTTATGTCTGACTTATCCTTAATGTACTCATTAAAATAGACACGTTCTACTAAAATACTTTCTCTCTCATTATACTTAATGTGTTAATGGCATCCATTAAGAAATTGCCAAAATTATTTTCTGTGTGATTATTTTTATATATACCCACCATAAGGCACAGTGGCATAGAAATAAATTTATGGTACAGTTTTATGATATCAAGTCATTTTCTTTCAGCCATGTGTTACTCTGGTTAATCCACAAGAAAAATATGTATTTTAGGGAAATGACTTTTAGAAATAAACTGGGACTTTAGAAATATATCTTTTTGACAATGAATTTCACTTTTGAAGATCAAAGTTACACAAGATACTATAAGATAAACTGTTACAGTATTTACCTTAAGGTGAAAATTATGCATTTAATCCATGTTCGAAAAGACAAATGTTTAAAAACATATTCTGTACAAGAGGTAAATATTCTATTTTAAAAAGCTCTTATGATGAATAAAACTTGAGCTAAGGTTGATTGCAAGTTTTGCATTTGGTCAGTTTAATACTCTGCATTTTTTTCACAAGTGCTTAGAATTTCACTCACTGACTTGTAAACCAGTAATCAATTTTCCAGTAACTTCATATATAGAACATAGTATCACATACTCACTTTCCTTTATTAGTTAGTTAGTTATTCTGTTAGTACCAGATTTCTTTCAGCTCTATAACCCTTACCTGATACTTTTTCAGTGACTGTCAGTATCACTTTTTTTCCAGCATGTGTGGCTCTATGACCAATGACATGATTCACTTCAATGACTGTCAGTACATGTGTCACCATTTCTCCAGCACTTACCTGATTCACAATTATAATAACATCTCACAGTCCTGTCTGTTTTCTAAGAGAAAATGTAATGGAGATGCTCCCTCCTCCATTTTAAATAAATGGATAATGTGTGGCTGATTGGCTGACTTTATTACCATCAAGATCTTTGATGGGTTCAGTAATGCTGTTGTTGTGATGTTTGATGCCATTTTTCAGCACTCAAAAGGCCATTCGAGGTGATCAGTATATCTGGTGGAGGAAGAATCTGGGAAAATCCAGGGAAGAACCAGTGACCCATGGGAATCTACTGGCGAACTTTTTCACATTCCCACATTGGCCAAAACCCGAGACTCAAACCCACTCAGGCAGAGGTGAGATAGCAGTGATCTGTAATTGCAATTGTTTCAGACCACTCAACTACCTGGGGCCCCAGTAAAATAAATGATCAGATTCATGCATACAGCCCTACCTGTTTATGTCAACATCCTTGGGCCCAAGGAAATATTGTCAACATAGGCAGAGCAGATGTCGAGATAAGTGTTTGAGGGAGGGGGTCTGAAAAAAAAAATACAAGTTAACTTCATCAGTAAGGGGTGACATGTCATCAGTGAGTAGCATGTACACTTTGAGAAAACAAACAATGGAAATGTTGAGTACATGAAGACAAAGCCAGTGTGAAATACACTTGTATACTAACAAATTACATTTGGGATATTTTTGTGTAATAAAATCCACAATAAAATACTGTATTGGTCACATCCTGATATGAAAAAAATTTACTATGATATTTAGTGTTGGCATTAGCACATGGTTGCATAGTTGTTATTAACATGGTTCAAGTATATGTACTTAAATTGGCCTAGATTTTGTCAGTCTGTTCCGATTTTATTGAGGCTACAAAGAGAATGAGGCTTTTCACATGGAAATGAAACCCTGTCAACAAATTGGCTTAAAGAGTACATGTATATAGTTACAGAAGTCATCGTGAAATTTACATAAAAGCAAACAAGATATATGTGGCTGATCTGATTAACAAAGGCATAATACTGAGATCCATGTATGCTAAAGATGTAATCTTGCATCTGGCTGACTGAGATCTATGTATGTTAAAGATGTAATCTTGCATCTGGCTAACTGAGATCATTGTCTGTTAATGATTTAATCTCGCATCTGGCTGACTAAGTTCTATGTATGTTAATGATGCAATCTTGCATCTAGTTGACTGAGATCCATGTATGTTAATGATATAATCTTGCATTTGGCTAACTGAGATCAGAGTATGTTAATGATGTAATCTTGCATCAGGCAGTCCAGATAATAGACTTTAATATGAAACTTATTGCTATAACAAAGATTACTCTTATCTTTCTATATTAATTGAGCAATAAGCATTCATCTTATTCAAAATACATCAATGGTACCGTTATGCTTTTGAAAAATGAAAGCCAACACTTGTAATTAGGGCATGACCAATTAGCATTTTTCTACTGATTTCCGATTCCGAATTTTGGGCATGAAATTTTTCTGATTCCGGATACAATTCAATTAATCGGAAATGCTAAATCCATATTTATTTTTCTAAAAAATGTCATCTTTCGTTTCCGGGTGTTTTGGTATCTGGTTTTGCCGTGTCTAGCATGTTACTTAGTACTTTACCATATCCGGCTTCATTTCCGGTTTTCACCCGCCAGTTCAAATAGATTGTCTCACAGCGTGGTTGTGTTGACCATATTGGACTTTTCTGACTTCTTATTTAACTTTATTAATGCACTATCGAATGACACGCAGTGTTAGACACTGTGCTATAGAAATTCAACTTTATTATTTTTATTATCCGAATCAGTCGTTCCTGCCTTGTCCGACTCCGATTAATCGGAAGTTCATACTATCCAGTGGAATCCAATTTCCGGATCAAAAGTCGGTTATGCCCTACTTGTAATAGCATATAGCCACAGTTGTTCATCTCATTTTAGTATCGTCCAGTCACATTTTTCTGAGAGTATCTCATCTCCAGACTTTAGATTTGTTGTTTTTTAGATGAAGAATCAGACTTATTGATGAATAGATGCGTTACAAGCATTTTATCCAAAAATGTGACAAATAGCACACTGTGCCTAAGTTTGCTCACTACACATAGAAGGGCATCAATAGGTCAAAGGACATTATGGGTAAATGCTATTATTAGAAGTAGTTTAAGTGATTGCATATTTTTGGTTGTGTAAAAGGTTGTCGGTTTCAAAATGAGATGAAATTATTTCATATTTTCTGCATTTCGAATTGTCTGTTACGTTTCAATTGAACACTGGATTGAACAAAAGTTCCATTATTAATTCTGACCAATTGCAAGGAGACTTTGTTAGTAAATGTAGATTGGTAACTTCTTATAACAAGATTTGTTTTATGTTACAGTGTGTGCCAATAGATTTAGGACTTCATGTCATAAATATTGCAGACCATTCTGTCACCTAGACCTACAACAACTCATATGGTTCATGCACCGTATATCTAGATGTACATATTTTTACTAGAGATAAAAGAGTTTTGAAAGACTAGACTATTAGCAATAGAAATAATGTCCGCTGAACGAAATTTTTATATGATATTTCAGGAAAAGACCAGATTATATTTGTCACCAAGGAAGATCATGAGAAGCCCAGTACAGCGGTTATTAAAGCACCAAAAGAGGAAGATCCAGGTAAGACTGAATTAAATGATAGGTTGGCAGCAAATTTGTCTAACTACCCATAATCAGGTTTTGTGTATCAAATTAATAGAGATGATTGCTTAGTCTTTTACATAAGAGATTTTTTAATAAAGTTTGACATGCTAATTTCTTTAAACTAAAAGAAATATGTTGTTTTGGTAACTGATCCTGGCCTTGTAATAATTGATCCCACATAATTACTTTGTAATGTACATCAAAAACAAAACTCTGCATTGACCATAGCCTATTTTCCAAACTGGTAACTTCAAAATTTTGATATGAACTACCATATTCACAATATATCCTGGGATAATGTATTTGTTGGGATACCATACATTAATTTTTAAAGTAATTTTTGTGTGGACTTGTATTTTCTGGGACATATAGTCTTTTCGAGTTGTTATATGTGGGACACCATTTAAATCATTACAAAATTACATGTCAGAAAATGCACTCAAACTAAAATGTTTTTAAAAAAATAGAAAACTGTACTTTAAATAATTCTCAAACTTTTAACCCCATCTTATCATCAGTCTGTCCAGGAATGAGATCAAAGAATACTAGAATTGCACCCATGGTAATTATTCTCAGAAAAATCATCTTCTTCACAAATTTATCAAATGATTTTATTTTCTCCAAGTTAGCTTCCTTATTTCAGCCATCTTGTATCTTTGAAACAAAATAAAATACAAGTCAACTCACTTAAAAGAATCCTAGTTTGGCTTCTATGGTCAGCATGCTTTCAAATAAAATAACCTTTGTATTGATATCATTTTTATATATAAAAAAAAACAACAAAAACAGCTTCAAAGTATTTAAATTTGATATCCGAGGTCTGCTTCCTTTGTAATAAAAATAACTTTTGCTTCTGATGTCCTGTCGGTAAGTTCAAACAATGATTTTACTGCTTGCTGTCAGTTATGTTTATTCACCACCTGGGCTTCTATTTACTTGGCGTCTGTAGTTATTATTAATAAAAACAGGCATTGATGTTTGTGGGAAAATAGTATAACTTGCTTTAATGATACTTTTCTTAAACCATACTCGTAAAAAGATTGTCACTTGCACTCATGTGAATGTATTTTCAAATAATGATTTTTATATGTGAGATACTGTTATACAGTAGACTTGGATATAATTCAGTCTTGGTTATTTTTGCACCTAACACCATATCATGCATGAATGTTAGTTTTTTTTCAAACGACTGGTTATTTCTCTCATAATTGTGTTTGTTAGATCCCATTTTCAGTTAGATAACATATTCATACCTTTGAGTACAACCAGACATGATTTGTTTCTCAATGTTCATGTCAGTGAACAATGTGTAGTGCATTATTGAACATAAGCAATACACGCTACAGTATGGAACTTGGAAGCCTGCTCTACACATACAGAGTTCATGGATATATTCTATTCTTTAATGCTCTTGATGGAAAAAAAGGAATAAATGATAACAATACAAGGCTAGTTTCTTTCATTTTATTATCAAATAAGCATTTTGTTTATCTATTTTAGTACATCGTGCAGTGCATTTATTTGACTATTTAGTCTTGGGACAAGTGACCTAGGTGGGGGAAAAAATTAGCCAGAAGTTCTGGCACAGGTAAAGAATTATTATTTTATTGTGTCTCAGTATATATGGTAAATACAGTAATCACCATGTCTTACAGGTCATGTAGGCATTCAGTACCAGTTATTTCAGTAATGGGATTTGATCATACCTATTCAAGTTTTAGTTATTCAATTTATTTTAATCTTCATACATCCATATTCGTTAAAAGGTCATTATGTACAGAAAGAAACAGATATGACAAAATGAATGCTAAAGTAAAGGAACATTTTTGGTTAAGGTCAACCTAATAGTGTGATCTAGTACACACTGGATTGAATGTCATGCATTGTGATGTCACAATGAAAGTTGCGCATGTTGAAAAATGTTGTATTACCCAGCTACTTTTTATGATGAGACCAAAATTCATTTTTTCTTGAGGACCTGAGGTGGCCAAATGGACTAAGGCACTCAGCCATTCAGATTACACACACATCGTCTGTCTGTCCACCTGTTATCATGTCATGGCTCATTCAACATGGGTTTTTGTTACTGGCTGGTTCTTCTCAGGGTCTCTCCAGATTCTTCCTCCACCAAATATTTTATCTATCATATACCGGTACCTATTATGAGATGAAAAATGGCAATAAACTCCACAAAACCAAACTTCTTTAAACCCATTTTAGTTACCACCATTCGTTAATTGTATCTAAAGCTGTACATAAACTTTATATAAAGTAAAGCACAAAACCTATGAATATGGTGATGTTACTATTCTGTTTTCTGTATTTCATTGGTTACTTTTATTTTAGCACTCACTTTTGCAGCAAAATAAAGTTTCCCTTCCTCATGTTGATTTGATGGTTAAATATATCTAGCAGGATCTATCTGATTGTTCAACAGTTGTGCTAAGCTGGAGCATCAGTGATTTATACTCACCCCCAACTGAATGTTTTTTTAACTATAATGGAGCTGATGTAATTTTTTTATATTTAAGTTTGTTTAGGATTTCTTAGTAACTGATTTTGTTGGTCCTGATTGGGTGTTTTATGTAGTTGTATAACATCCATGGTACTATCACACAAACTAATTACAAACTTAAGAGAGGGGCCCTGAGTGGCCAAGTGGTCTAAAGCACTCTCCATTACGGATCACTGCCATATCACCTCAGTCTGCGTGGGTTCGAGTCTCAGATTCAGCCAATGTGGGTATGTGAGAAAGCCTGCCAGTAGCTTCTCATGTGTCAGTGGTTCTTTCTGGGGGGGTTTCCCGGGTTCTTCCTCCACCATTAATACTGTCTGCCATGTATAGCCTCTCTTGTGCTGAAAAATGGCATTAAGCACTACAACAGCAAACTTGAGAGTACTGTTTTTTGCTGATTGATGCAAGAAATTACTTCAGTTCTGTTTTCAACAATGAATATTTTTGCAGTGTTCAAAAACAAAGATTGCTCTTAAGCCCCTAAGTACTTATTTTGCTTCATAGGATCATGATGAAAATACAGACTAAACATTGACCTGCAGGCAAAGCTTAAATAATACAGTCATAATAGCAATAGCAGAGGAGTTTGCCACAGTTATTCAGAATGCACCATTGTAGCATGTAGAAACTGTGCAATTGTTGGAAACATTTGGTTATGATGAGCAGATGAGGGCTCAATGATTAATATCACAAGTATAAGGGACAAAACATTTAATTTTTCAGGACATCATCAGAATAGTAGTCCAAAAATATGGCCTTGTTTGGCAAGTGGATTCTAAGTCAAGACAAGTATTTTTATTCTTTTTTCTTTTAGGTCTGGTTTTGCCAAATGGTGAGATTAACTGGCATTGTCCTTGCATTGGAAATAAGCTGATAGGCCCATGTGGAGTGGAATTCCATGAAGCATTTAACTGTTTCATGACAACATCCAAGGAAACTGGCAAATCTATGGCTGACTGTGCTGAATTAATGTATGATTTGAAAAAATGTGTAGCAGAAAATCCAAATGCATTTCCTGGATTAGATGATGATGATGAAGAGGAGGAAAGTGATGATGATGATGATGATGTTATTCAGCTTGAAGATGAAAGTTCTTCAGTTCCAAGAGACAGTAAAGGCTCAACAGAAATTTTGGATCTTAAAAATGATAGCATGAAAGCTACCTCTTCTTGATTCTAAATATTTTAGTTGATTTATATTAATTTGTAAAGTTTTCTTTTAAATTGTATGTTTTTAGACACATATTTTGCAAATTATCATATCAATAAAATGTATTAAAGCGTATGATCAAAGATCACTTTAAACACATTGTCCTCATTATTTTTATTTATAAATTGTGTAATTCCAAGAAGCATATAATGTTAAAACATTTTTCTGTTCATTCTTTCTTCCATATGTCTATCAATCCATCTGTTACATTTTTTATTTCTGCAATTTAAATTTGAACTATCTGCCATTACCAAACATTGTGGGTGGCATGCACTTGAAGCAGGAAAGGCATTTAGAGATTGTGAGGTCAATAAATCGAAGGTCAGGGCAACAGTACCTGAAAATAGCAAAACAGTTTCGGCATTGTAACTTGCATTCTGTATTGTAGGCAAATGGTGGAAGCTAAACATTAGTACCTTTTTGTTATCGCTACTCTTCTAAACTACATGAAACTTTAGACACAACATGAAAATTTTGTTATCGTAACACCTTCTGAACAGAATGACATGTGAATGATGGTCATATCAAAATAGTATTTAAAGTTAAAGACTATTATCCAGGCCCCAAATAAAAATGGTGCCTAACATGGACTTAGATTTATCACTATAACAGCTGATTTAAACACTCAGCAGTTCAAAGGAATAAATTGTCCTGAAAGTCTTTTCACATAGTAAAGCATCAATCCCTTCAAGGGACTCTTTTTTTTTTTTTCATCCATATTTGATGGAACATAAGCATCATTTGTTCATTATTGACAGACCTCAGTGTCAACACACATCATGTTCAAATTCTGTTTAGTGTTTTTTTTAAATAGTGTTATAAATATCTTTTTTTATTTATAATAATTTGAAAACAGTTTTTTAGGAGGTTATCCAAGTTATGTCTGGTTTTAACAACACCATCCATATTTGATGGCAAATTATCTTCATATGTACAAATGTAGAAGCCCATCACACCAAGATGTTATCTTTAAGACTTGGTCAACTCGGTTTTGTGGGGGTGCTTTTTAAGCAAAAAGTCATTTATAGGGTCTTCGAATATGACAACATGATCAGCAAGACATATATATAGTGAGCACTCTACCTTTTTTCCCAGTCCTGGCATTTTTTCCTACAATCAATCTTATGTTTTTGAAGGAGTACACATGCAGCTGAAACTAGAATAGTCAGAAAATATTGAAAAATGTAACGATTAGTTAGATTTCCTAACGTCAATTGGGGGGGGGGGGGTGTACATGAAGTGCATGGACTGACCTTACCATTCAGATGTTTACAACCTGCCATGGATTAGTGATGATGAGTGAATGTATTGACACTTTGGTTGCACCACAAGCCCTTGAACAGGTGAAGCTGCCTTTAGGCATTAATTTTGCAAATAGTCAACTTCGCTTATGTGCATAGCCTCGGGACCAGACCCAACCTATGCATATAAATGGAGTATGCATTTAAGCAGAATTCATGTTTATTTACAATGTACTTGTAAAATGGAAAATCATACAAACAAAGCTCATATGCTGTATAAATGTGTTTAGTGTATTAAACATCTATGTATACATTTAATTCCACAATACATGTAAATTCAGATGAACACTGTAAACAGTTATTGCTGAAATTATTCTTGACAGTGTTTATTGCTCTTTAGAAGCAAAATAGTATATGAGTCGATACTAAAACTAGTTCCAAGTAAACTGATAAGTTTACATAAAAAGTTTGCAAGTTACTTGGTTAAAAAGTCTGTAATTGCTATCACACTTTGGTTAACACCAAACAATCAATGACTGACTTTCTTTATTATCTAACTTCTTTGAAACTTCCACACGATCCACCAACGACAATATCTTACATGTGCGCTTTGCCATTTTAGATTTTAATAACACCCTTGCTAATGAGCACAGATGTTAGCCGGGGCAGCAGTCTAGAATTTTCTATGATAATTAGGATAGCAGTCTACACATATACAACCTTGACTGCCACTTTAGATGTCTGAACCATGTTTATGCAATTAAGCGGTGTCAAATATGTATAAAGCTAATGGTCGAGGCCAGCAAATTGAATGCAATTAAACAATTTATGCATTTAACCGATATGCATTTATCTGATATTGATTACTATGCATATTATGAAAGGAAAAATGGGACCATACTTTCACTATTCACTTAAGTGATCTATGCAATTAAGCAATATGCATTTAAGTGGAGTCAACTTTATTGGAAAGTATTTCTCCCAGCAATACAATTCTTTATAAGCTGATAGCAGCAGCATCATATCACAACTTCTTGGAACCTATATCAGGTTCAATCAAGCTGAGAGTTCTGTAATGACATTTCTATCATATTGAGACCAAAATTTGGAATGAGGCATATGAAAGGCTGAAGTTTGATGTTTGGGAAGGAAGTGGAATTTGTTGGATACTAAGCCCCGATCAAAAAGTGAATGAGTTCTTTTTAGCAAAAATTAAAAGTCCCCAAGGACCACATAGTCGTTAACCTTTATCAAGCCATACACTCAACTCTCCTTTATCTAGCTAAGAATGGATTTTACATTTTCAAATTCTTTAAAAGTATAGAACTGACGACTGCCAAGTTTCGTGATGTTGTATCAACTGAGGAGGTGCGAGAAAAGTGGTATGGGGTGCTACTTTAGCTTTGTATTCACACGCTGATTGGTGGTGACCTCTTTCATAATGTTGTGACACCACACAGTTATAATTTGGTGTTGTTTCCAGTGCCATGCATTTGCTATTCTGCGACATTATATCTGTATTTGGCAGCACCTACCTGTGTGAAAATACATTTTCAAAGCGGAAATACGTTTAATCTCAGCATTAACAGATGAGCATTTACAATCAATTTTAATGATAGTGGGTACTAACTTTGAACCCCAATTTGGTGAAATGCTATCTCAAAAAAGCAATTGCTTGTATTCTTATCATTAATAAAGCTGTGTATTTTTATGTTACTTTTATTTGAATAAAATTGTGCGACTTTTTAAAAATTTATTTATATAAGCCAACCTACATAAACATCCTCGAGTTTGACCCTTGGCCCACAAAACTGCCGACCCCTGATATAGATAAAATCACTATCATCATCAGAGAGCATGATAAGGTTCTGAAGAATGCAAAACATCTTCTCAAAATGCTGTCCTACATCTACCCTCAGTTTTTACAGGATGTTGGAGAAAACTTCTACAGGAGAGATTTCTTTATGAGTGTAAAAATAAAACTTTAAATACATCAACAAGAAGGTGACGCCCTTGTGCTTAAAAATGGCATTAAACCATAAATAAAATAAATAAGAGTACTCAATAATGAAAGTAGCACCTGATTTATTTAGTCCAGAATCATTAACATGTAGATTAAAAAAAAATGCCGCATCTCATATGGTGTTCTGCACACACAAGCTTGTACCAAGGATAAATGTGCATGGAGAAATATAGGTCTGATCATTAGCACCCATAAATTTTAAGTTATTGCATTTGAATATGATGGTGTTTCCATATGTTTTGCTATGGGAGTTGAATTAATAATTTGAGTATTTCCAATAGCAGTTATTGATATTTTGTTACACCTTACTGAAAACCTGTCAATCATACAGAAAAAAAATCATCTGCTTTACTGAGACTTTTAATCAGATCCAATTTGGCAGCCATGGATGTGTGGTAATCATTAAAATCCTGTTACAGCTACTTATCCTGAATAGGATTTGGCTTATGTCTAGCACCCATCAAACATCCAACATAGCCATTCCAAAATTTTGCAAGTCATCCTGAACATATCTATGTGATTACAAGATGTCCTGTTGGTCCAAAATGATAACAGTGTCAGTCTGACATGTAACAATACAGACTTACCAAACTTTTCAATTTTGCTGTTTAGACTCATATCCATGTTTCACATTAAAATAAGTGGCAATAGTACCCAAGAAACTTTAAATTTTGAGGAAAAACTGCATAATCAAACTTGCAGACCTATTTTAAAAATGGCGTCCATTAAGTGATATATTTTCAGGATGAAAGGGACATTAAACCTCTTAAAAAGTTTTAACGGAATATTCAGATTCTTATGGGAATATAACGGGAAGGGCGATAATTGTTTAATGTGCATCTTTGCCACAGCCCATGTTCAATTTAATTTTTTCTTAAAGAAATATGTCAAGTTAAAAGATAGCAATAAGCAATTGAGCTCAGTGGAGTTTGGACCTGGTTTGTGAAACTAGACTGGAGTTAATTAAGGTTCAAGTAAAATTTAATTCTTTTTAGACCTACTTGAACACAATGTATCCTTCCTTCTTGAATTACACTTCTGGACTTTCAAATTGATGTTTTCAAACTGGACAGTAGGAGTAAATGCTAGTTCATTACACTTTAATGAAAACTTGTGAAAAAATTGACTGAGGTCATCATATGGTTGGCAGGTCTGAGAATGAATCCAAAATCCAAAATCTTGTTTAATCTCCTTGTATTGATTTTTTTTTTTTTTTTTTTTATGATTTAACGCCATTTTTCAGCACAATATAGGCTATACATGGTGGTCAGTATTAATGGTGGAGGAAGAACCCGGACAACCCCCGGAAAGAACCACCGACCCACGAGAAGCTACTGGCAAGCCTTCTCACATTTGCCGAATCTTAGATTCGAACACACGCAGACAGAGGTGAGATGGCAGTGGTCTGTAATGGACAGCACCTTAGACCACTCGGGGCCCCTTCCTTGTATTGAACAGATGGCTTAAACTAATATGGCGGGTTGATATCTTCCCCTTTTTTTTCTCTCATCATTTGGAAATCTAGGTTTCCACACAAGGATGAAAAATTGACTGTTTCTAAACTTAGTTGAATATTATAGATTTTAATACCAGTCAACCAATCTCTAGAAAGATAACTGCTTGTTTTAGGATAAAGTCAAAAGACATGTCAGAGATAGGATAAAATAAAAGGCATGTCAAAGATAGGATAAAGTCAAAAGACATGTCAAAGATAGGTTAAAATCAAAAGACATGTCAAAGATAGGATAAAGTCAAAAGACGTCAAGGATAGGATAAAGTCAAAAGACATGTCAAAGATAGGATAAAGTTAAAAGACATGTCTAAGATAGGATAAGTCAAAAGACATGTCAAAGATAAAATCAAAAGACATGTCAAAAATAGGATAAAATAAAAAGTATGCCAAAGATAGGATAAAGTCAAAAGACATGTCAAAGATAGGATAAAGTAAAAAAAACATGTCAAAGATAGGATAAACTCAAAAAACATGTCAGAACAAATTATAATGATAATAAAGTCTTTTCTAATCCCATAATTTTGACATCAGCACCCATGACTTTCACAGTGTATCCTCTAGGGGTACAAGACTGAGAGTGAAAAGTCTCCTTGGTGTCAAAACTGGGGGCCAGCGTGAATAAAAAAGAAATGTTAGTATCAAAACTGGAGGTCAAATAAAAAAATTGGGAGTCTCTGAAGCGTAAATAAGGGTAAACACTGCTTTCAACAACTGTCAATCTTCTGATATGCAACTCCTAACTTTCCTTCTGTAACATGAGACAGTCCAGCATGACCACCTACCTTTTCTCATGGTAAATGAATTGTTCTGATATATACTGTTTAACACCCATTATGCTAGATGTACCATTCCAGCAAGACTACCTGCACTCCTCATCAAAAATGGATTGTCTTGAATACATTTTTAAACACCCTTGATGTTAAATGAGACAGCCTGGCTAACTGTTTGTTTTCATGTACAAAATGGTATGTTCTTAATATATTTTTAAAGAGAATCCAGCTTGACAACCTACTTAAAAGAGTATTTTAATGTGCACTGCAGACACCCCTTACGTTTTAACTGTCCAGCTACATACCTATTTTTCCCTTATGTTGCATAGAATGCTCTGAAATGCATTGACTGTTCACTTTGGTTTTAAATAAATGTCCAGTAAGACCAGCCATTTTGAATGACAACTTTTCTTGATTTAATAAGACAGTCCAACATAACCCTCATGGTACATGGGTTGTTTTAATATGCACAGCCTAATTTACATGATGCTAAATAAGACATTCTAAAATGATCTACCGCATAGTACATGTAATGTTCTGATATATTCACAGGCAAGCTGATAATAATGACCGAAGCCCAACATCACTCACCTGCATTTTTTTAGTGCTGACTGGATATTGCCCAACTTAATCTAATACAATATACCTCATTGTCGTTTTCTTGACTTTTCTTTTAAATTGGGTTTCATTTCCTTAATTTTTTTTCTATCAGATTAGGTGCCCTATAATGAGTTAATAGATAACAGTTTAATTATGTTTTTACATAATTATCTTTGTTATTGTTCTTAAATCTGCTTGATAGTTTATTATCCTGGTCAACACTAACATGCCAGATGAGTAACACTGGTGTCAGCCAGCAGTACATAGTTCATATCAATGCATTCATAATTACCTTGATTAGCCACTACAGCTGAGGTCTCGTCTGGCTCCCTGCTTAGTATGCTCTTTGCGTTTGCACTCTGCATACTAAGCAGGGAACCAGACTAGAGGCTTCCATGAAAAGTATTAAGTCTATTCTGTTTTCTATAATCAGTCACTTGTACATCATATAGTTAACCTGTTGATAGTAATCTATCATGATTGCTAGATACAATCATTATGGAAAGAACCATTTATTTATTTTATGCTAAGCAGTGAATTACTTAATTTTTCTATTTAAAATAATATTGATATTTCACAAGTCATAAACAAATACTTAACTAATGTTAGTAAGGCATAAAATGTATGTCACTGTGACCTTATTTGGTTTTAAGAGGGTAGAATAACTGATGCATCAAATTATCAAGTATCAAGATGAGAACAAACAAACCCAATTAACGAACGTTTAAAAGATATACTTCAATAATGTCTGAATTGTCATTTTATGCCAATTATATGTTAATGGCAGCACTTAATAATTCTACTGCAATAAGGAGATAACCTTGTCGGACTCGTCATATGATGTGGAAAAATTTAAGCAGTGTCCAGTATTTATGAGAAAGCATGAAATATCATGACAGAAGTTTTGAACCAATTACAGGAACCAACCAATTTCAAACATTCGTTAATATAAAAAACATTCCGCAAAATCAACAGCTTTTTCAAAATCTAACAGAGATTGTTCTTTATCTTTTTTTCTTTGGGAAGAACTACTTGCTTTTATAACAGACAACAAATTATTTCCCAATGCATAACTAAGAGTTCTTAGGTCACAACAATATAATTCTGTAGTATTGTCATATTTTTAATGCTGGGAGACATTCATGTCATAATAATGGACCTTTTTCATTAGATTAGTAATAAATGTGAAGGGTAGGTAAATTTGTTTTATGTTTATGATTAGGATTGTTCTTAAATCGGTAATATCTAATTAATTTTCTAAAGATATTTTTCTCTTAAAACTGTCTTATATTAATCTAGAACTGTTGGCACCTTAAACTTTCCACATTCATCATTCCCATCCTTTGACTTATTACTCTTTGGTACTCTTCAGTCTTTGTTCTATTTCATACTCATCTATCAGATGGTTGCTGTTAAACAGGTTTTCAAGCAATTTTTTGTCTCTCTTGCATATTCTCTTCTTCTAAATAATAATAATAATAATAATAATAACAATAATAATAATAATAATAATAAAAATAATAATAATGAGGACTTTGCATAGCGCCTAATCTTTAGAAGCTCTAAGCGCTTTACAACATATATAATGATATGACTACAAAAATAAAACAACATCATGAAATTAGAAAACAAAAACATGCTGAAAATATTTATGGTAGAAAACATTAATGGGTCTTTAGGTTTGTTCTTTCAGTTGAAAAAGGTGAGTTTTAAGGACACTCTTAAAAAGGGATCACCGTGTCTTTAAATTTCAATGGGCAATTTGTTCCATGTTGCTGTTCCCTGCAATGCAAAAGAACATTGTCCATATGTCATAGTGGGAATAATGAGGATAGGAAGGATACAATTGTCAAAAGAAGAGTGTAAGTATCTTGCTGATGTGCACACATGGGTGAGGACAGATAGGTATGTTGGACTAGAGTCTGTCAGTGAAACAGCACAGAACAAATTTTGCATTAATTCTGGTTCAAATGGATAGCCAGTGTAGGGTACAGAGCAGTGGGAAGGTGTGCTCTGATCATGGTACTCTAAGGATGATCCAAGCAGCTGTGTTATGAACTTTTTGAAGTTTCTGGAGTAGACATTGAGATGAACCCGACAGAATTGAGTTACAATAGTCCAGTCTTGAAAGTACTAATGAACACACAAGTGAAATATGTTTGCGAATGGAGCTGATGCATCTCAGCTCAAGATATAGATATTTTCATGATATGTTGGTGCAATGTGAGAGCAATGTCCAGAGTAACACCTAGGGTTTGTACTGATTGAATTTAATGTTGGTGTTGCTGATATTTATTGTTTGAGGTAAACAGTGTGAAAGAGAAAGTCTTTTTGTTGTGATCAGAATGGCCTCAGTTTTATTTTTATCTGCAGCTTGTTACATGCCAACTATGATTTCACATCAGAAATGCACCTCTCAACTCCATGGATGGTGGCATCAATTTCAGTTGGCTGGCTAGATTTGTATGTTTGGGTATCATCAGCGTACAATTGGTGCGACAATGGGTGGTGATAAATGCATGGTCCTGGTGATACCTGGTGTTTTTTTGAAGAAAAAAGAACCAGCTGGGAGACAGAAGGTCTAAGGTTAATATATAGAAAAAGAAAAAACTTACATATTTCACACTGAATCTGTGAATCTAAAACATGTTTACAGAAGAGAGAAAAGAATTATGCAGAGTAATTTTTGGACACTGGTAGAAATATTGACATTTATACCAAAAAAAATATCATGTTTAGCTTTATTGTGGTAAAACAATATATTTGTAAGATCCCTTTATTTATGAGCAAAAAGAAAAATCATAAGATAGATTTCTTATTATTTAATATTCTGAATGTCAAGGATTAGAAAGTGTCAAGTGAACTAATTCTGAAAAAAAATCATCAGAGAGAGAGAGAGAGAGAGAGATACTGTGCAGCTGGAAGCGGAAAGGAAATGAGGTGCTTTTTTTTACTAAATAGGAAGTACATCAATATTGTAAAACATTATGTACACTGAAGAAGTCATTAATAATGAAGCAACATATAACTAAATTTGGACACATTTTCCCCTTTATTTCTGTTTTTTTTTTCATTTAGCCGAATCTTAGACTCAAACCCACGCAGACAGAGGTGAGATGGAAGTGATCCATAACGGACAGCGCTTTAGACCACTCGGGGCCCCCCGAGTACTCTTAAGTCAAGCCTGTAAAAATACTAAAATTGCATCAACAGGATACGGTCTATATTTTTTAAAATTACATATAGGATAAGCTCTCAAAAGATATTTTAACTAAAATTGTACTTTTCATCATAAGGGGCCTTGAGTGGCCGAGTGGTCTAAAGCGCTGTCCGTTACGGACCACTGCCATCTCACCTCTGCGTGTGTTCGAGTCTAAGATTCGGCAAATGTAGTTATGTGAGAAAGCTTGCCAGTAGCTTCTCGTGGGTCAGTGATTCTTTCCGGGGTTTGTCCGGTTTCTTCCTCCATGATTAATACTGGTCGCCATGTATAGCCTATATTGTGCTGAAAAATGGCGTTAAACCATAAAAACAAAACAAAACTTTTCATCATTAACTAATTATGGACCACCAAACCTGTATATACTCTTATTTGTTCACCCAATTCTAGACTGGTTCACAGTTCTACCATATAATTAAAACTGTGTGTCCTATAGCTGGAAAATGTTAATAAAAGTTGACACATCAACAATAAACATTATGTTCAACTGAAACGTTTGTAAAGTGGGCATAGACTATTATTTACCACTAGTAAGTTGGACAATCTCTCAACTTGACATAATTCTTGGAAATTCTTTTCCATTTCAGATGATGGCAATCATATCTCCCACCATGAGACAATACTCAAATTGGCATGTGATGTCCAATAATCATAATTGTGTCCTTTCCAGCTTTTAATCACAAGAATCAGAATACTTTTTATTCTGTGTTGAATTTTAACACTTTTCTATAAGCTTTTTTCCCTTTTGTCTTACACAAGCATGGAGTACTGGACAAGTTTTAAAAAATATATAATCAACAGTTTGATCTGATTCCCTGACCAATTTCACAAATTCTAAGATGAAACCTGGATCCAAATAAAACATGGATGAACCAATTGTCCCATTTTTCAGCAATGATAATTTTTCCATAGATTTTGCTAGTATGTCGCAAGTCTGTATTTTAAGGGTGATTTCAGTAAGACTTATGACAAAATCTTAAGTGTTGACCGGTCTGCATTTCCATTTATGACCAACATTTACGAAAAAAACTGACATGGCAATCCCTTCTTTAGTTGTAAAGACAACGCTTTTGAAATATGTTTTCAGAAGGAGGGTCATTAATTTAACATTTAAAATGTTCTGCTATTGCTTCTGTTGGTTTATGAGGAGTATTGATAACAAACTTGATCTAACAGAACATGGACAAAAAGGCCATTGCATAAGTGCAACTGGCATACAACCATTCATAGTAAAATGATACCTAGGTCTTGCCTTTTATTTACACACAAAGAAATAAGCTGAATACAAAGTTACCATGATCTCATTTTATTCCATAAAAAGCAAAGTTCTCTATAGCTTGTTTTATAAGTTATACATGATAAGAAACTTTGTAAAAAGTTGATGAATGGACATTTAAAAAAATATTACGTATTTGACCTTTTACTCGCTCATTCACACCAGAAAATGAATAAAACTCGTATTATCTTGTGCTAACAGAATTGTTTTGATGTGGTACTTCTGATGTTCTAAATATAGGCTACAGACTCAACTCAACATAATCTTTGGCAGACAGTTTACAATGCAATACTGAACATTCTCAGCAGCAAAACAGATTTTGATCCGAATACATGATGTTTTTATGGCGCTTTCAAAAATTGGTTTCCACACGCAGTCAAAATATTTACAACGTGAATCTTCATGATGAAATCTTAAAACTTAAAACTGCCAATATGTACTTGTGGGATTGCATTAGTATATCCAGAAGTATCAAACAAAATAAGAGTTGTCAAAAATACAAATGGTCTGGTGCTTATGGTTCATGAATGCTAAATATCTTAAGATGGGGGAATATGCCTCTTAGGTTATTTTGAGCTGCAATAGCCATTCAAATTCAATTTGAAGGCCAATTGAGTGATTTGTATAAGAAAAAAAAATACCAAACTTGTTTTGAACACTGGTTTCATGAAGATTTCCAATACTTAGCATGAAACTGTCTCAGTTGTTTTTTTCCCCTTATTTATTGTTGAGACCTTTTAAGCAGGCATGTCCATAAAGTGCATTCAATGAGCAAAGATTGTTCTGTTTGTAGTATTGGTTAATTCTAAAATAAACTAACTGGAAATAACTTTTAAGTGTCTTCATATTATCTCACTATAAATATGAAGAGTAACTTAATTATTACATTACGGATAACAGGGCTCTTTCTGAAATAAGAGCACATGGCATGGCTAAGAAGACAAATATAAAACTTGTACAAGTAATTATTAGCCCAATTTCTTTTTCTTCAGGTCGTTTAAAGTTTAACCAGTTATTATGTTAGGTATTAAAAAGAAACTTCCAATATTCTCATTTCATTAACAGTTTGTCTGATGTACTAGAGATAATTAAATCATACACAAAAACTTTAAAACATCTTGTATGTACATGAAATGGTTCTTGAAATGGGGATGCGTTGCATATACAGAAAGAAAAAAATATTTCATGACAAAAATATTAGTCCAAAACTCTAAAACTCAAAACAACCTACATTCCAATACTCTCGCATTGGCTGACAATCTTCATGAGACTTATGACGGTGTTATAATATTAATTAAAATATCTTTAAAAACTGTTCATTAAAAATGTTTATATATGCTTCTTCTGCATTCACAATATATATAATGCATAAATTCTTGCATTTTTGTGTTACTGCTAGAAAGTGAATACAGTAAAACCTGTCTTGAGAGACAACCTGTTTTGAGAGACCATTATTTTTGGCAGAAGGGGTAGTCTTTCAAGACGGGTTCTACTGCACAGTAAACTTCAGCATAGTGCTTGTGAGGGCTATTCCAGCAAGACATAATGTACCCAAAGAAGTCTTTTAAGCTTGGGTAGTCACCCATTTATAACTATAATTTTCATATGAACTCCCTTAGTTCCCTGGCATATTTTTTTCAAATGCCTTCCTGGGTCCCATGTAAGTTTAAACCTTGTCTATAAAATGATGTGAATAGAAATTTCCCAAGAATGATAGTAATTGACAAAATTATTTTACCAACATAAAGGCATTGATAAAATTGGGGAATAAGTATATAATACTGATCTTGTACACCAATTACATACCTTTTTAGCGATAACAATGTAGTGATTTCCAGTAAACCGAAAGAAAAATCCAATTTCCTCAGACATAAAAATTAGAAAAAAAACTTTTAATAAATTAGTTACAAGGAAAAAAGACAGGAAGCATCATCAGCATACATGAATATTATTTTGTACACAAGAAGATTATGAGACAGAAAATTCTTTTTGGCAGTCATTATTAACATCTCAAGTTCTTATTGTGCTACAAGAAATACATCAGAAACCACCCCAACTACTATATACTGCCATGTTGGTAGATTTCTGTTCTGAATCAAGCTTACTTCGAATAATATGTCGGAACGATTTTGTCAATATTTATACTTGATATCTTCATGAAGTCAAACTGATTTCTATTTTTAAAAAGTTATTTTCTTCTCAAAGATGTTGTTCACACATGTACTATTGAAAGTACGCACTTTCACTTGCTGGTTTAAACTCCTCTCATAGCAATACCACTTTTGTATTTCCAAATAAGTGATGGGCTGATCGATATACACCTCAAAATACATCTCCGTACATTTTTTTGGCTGCTTTTTTTTCTATTAATGGTCTTACATTTTCATCAATGCTTCCTATCATTTTGACTGCTGTGTAAAGCCATAGTTTCTGAATGTCCTCAGTACAAAACTTGACAATAAAAGTCATCACATTTGGACTGTTAGACACAAGATGCGTTGTTGTCTGCTGATTTATGGCTTAACTCCGTTGTCCTGGGCAAGTAAAACTGTGTGCTGACCTCCAGATGATACCATTACAACTTTCCTGTGAATAGGAAAAGAAATTGTTGTTCATTATATTAAATAAGCACGTGTATATTTAATAAAAATGGTTGGATAATATCTTGACATAATTAGTACATTGATTATGTAATAAATAGATGTGTATTGATGAACTGAATAATTAAGCTGAGTTTGCAAAATCAGCATGTACATATTATCATCAGCTGGTTTGCAAACTTCAACCTCTCAAACTCATACAATGATGATAACAAAAGTTTCCATTTTAAATCACTATTCTTTTCTATTTCAAAAATCAGGTAACATTGAGAGGCAGAACATCAATACCCGAGAAATTTGTTATCAATGTATCAGCAGGAAAGAAATATTCAAAAACTAGAACTTTAAATAATAGTTTCACTTTATGATTAAGCTTTGATAAATAATTTCAAGTCCAACTGCAAAATGCACGCACCCACACATGGCCTTTACAATTATATTTTCCATACCAAATAGAAGATATCACATCTTTTCCTCAAAACATGGCCGTTACAATTATATTTTCCATACCAAATAGAAGATTTCACATCTTTTCCTTGGAACATGCCTCATCCATGCATACATTAAATGCAAACAAATGCTAATAATGTCAGTCTATTTTCCGCAATAACTTATTTTTTTAACGAGTAAAACACTATTTATTTGACTGGGTACAGGCTAGGTTGGTGTTGGAATTTTCCAGGTTTGCAAATTAACCAAGTCCTTAATGTGTTGGAATGATGATGGAATAATTTCTTCAAATGAAAACAGACCAAATAAAACCATTAAAAACAGCAGTGTAGGAGTTAATGTACAGTCTCGGACTTGGAGTATTTTCTAAATAGCAGAACTCTGATAAAGTCAAAACATAATCTAAACCCATGATTAGGATTCCTAATTTTGTGCCACACCAATATAGATTCTCTCAAAACTGCATCTTAATATACCTGTGTTCCAGTTGCTTTCCTGTCATTTTAACTGGTTCCCATGCATCTTCTTCGTCACCAGTGCCCAGCTGTTTACTTGTTCCCATACCCCAGCCAAAAACCTGACCTGCATAAAATGATATAAATTGTAATTTCACGATACAAAATTTTTAAATTGTGACATTTAAAGAAGCTAGATTATTCTTTATTGAGGACGTTGCTTCCTATTCCTGCCTGTATCAATCTCACTTTCAGGAAATCAAACCCGCACCCCACCTGACAGTGGTAGAAGGGTGACAATGGAAAATCATGTGATCTGTCTTTCCGCTATGACGGCATGTATAAAGTTTAGTTACTGCATTTTAGAACTTGCCATCACAGTTGCAATTTTGTATATCAAACACAGTCATGTGCCAAGGCTGAATGCCCTCTCATAGGTGGTTTACCATGACAGTATAACAACCAAGTTTCTTTGTTTCTTTGAAGTTAAGAGTGGTTTAGGGGATGTTGTAATAGATAGACAGACAGGCAGGCTGTATTATATTATGAACAATGCTGTTGTAAAATGTGTAATAAGAATAAGCTTTTTGGATTCTTTATTTTACATCGATCAAACGGCTATGATTTTTATTTTAAGACATAACATATATGAAGGAACAATTAATACAATTAAAGGATACTTTATTTATTGGGAGGTTGGGGGATAATATCCAAGGGGTTTTACCATGATTAACAGAAATCTCAATAGTGAGCAAATGGAATATTTTTACTGAAATAATTCCCAGCATTAACCTTAGCTACTTTTAAAATATTGTTTACAGTATGGATTTATCTGCTAATAATCTGATTCCCATTAAGTATTTGGAACAAAATTGTGTAACTTTCAATGTTTTCATCTTGTTCAAAAATTATTATATAAATATATTAAAAACTATGCTTTTCTCAAATTCAACGTCAACTAAGAAAATGATAAAAAGGGAGATAACTGAACAAAGTCTTGTGTATATCTGTTCTTTAATATTATCTACACTATACATGAAAGGTTAGTAAATAAATAAATAAAGAGTTCCTTACCATTGCCAGTCAGAGCAAATGACACAGACTGGCCAGCAGCAATGTCAACACATAATCCGTTCTCTATCAGCACCTTAACTGGCTCCATTTTTTCACCACAATTCTCACCCAAGCCAAGACGTCCATATTCAGCCCGTCCGAGACAATATACCTGACCTGCAACAAGAGTATTTTTGAGTACTGTTACATTTGAAAGCATTACATTTTTATATTTGTATTTTAAAAAAACTTAAAAATGTGTCATTCACTTAACTTAGAACTATTTACAACTTTCACAAAATTCTGTAATATCTTGCTTTGAAGAGATTCAAGTTTGTAGAAGAAGAAAAAAAAGGGTAAAGTTAAACCATGTTAAAGTATAAAAGAATCGTATACGCATCTGCCTAAAAAAAACATAGCTTTTAAACGTTTTAATAAAATCATTTCCCTTCCAGTTACAAGAAATACTAGTCCTACCCGTAAGACGTATCACATGTTGATCTTGATTTTAGTGCTACGTCTTACGAGCCGAATGACGCCATAGTGTAGTTAGTTCCAATGTCATAGACATCGGAACGATAAATCAAAGTTTCAGGAATATCAAACATACTTGGCAACCTATATAGACACTCTTCCACTAATATATGTTTAATTAATTATACTTACTGCGCTGTTTTTATCCAAATGGAATCAATAGTTGACACTTGCAAACGGACGCATTTTTTGTTCAGTTGACATACATTTGAATTTGCTGAAATGCGACAGTTGTCGAGGTATGCCGAAGCAAGTTTAAGTTAGGTTCTAATCGGAAAATATTTTTTGAACGAAACGAAATATTGCTTGCTGTTCAAATAGGCAATATAGAAATACCCATTTGATAATTTCGTTTCGTGAAAATAAAACAGCTTTATTGAAACTTACTTCGGCATTCCTCAGCCACTATGGCATTGAAACGTGTTTCAAAGGAACATGAAAAATGCGTTCATTTCCTAGTGTCAGAGTTAGAGTCGATCACGATCAAGACAGCAAAGTAAGTATATCAATAACTCTTAAATATGTGGATAAATGTGGATACTTATTGCCAAGTATGTGATAAACATGAAAATTTCACCTCTTATTCTCTGTTCAGTATATTTAAAAACACTACACAGCGCTGCTCTTTAGACAGTAAGACCCAGACGCGAGCAAACATAAATATCAGCGTCGGGGCTTACATTGTAGGACTAAAGAAATACGAACCTTTAAAAGCTGGAATGCTAATTTCATTACTTTATATCTGCACTACTATGATTATACTTGCATCATTTTAACCAATAGTGTGAACAACTTCTAAAGAGAAATTTTCAAGACTTTAATATTTCCTGATCAAAGAGAGGGAAGAAACTAGAAAATTCAAAGACCACCTACACTTGTCCTTGCTCTAAATGAATCTTGCCCTCAGAATTTTAATCTAATGCAAAGAATGTGCAAGCATGTTTCCACTCAACAAGGTCAGTTATAACTTACCATCTGTATCTAACGCAATTGTATGATGCTGACCACTCTGTATTTTCTGCCATTTTTTAAAATTGAAGCTTTTGACTTGGTCTGGGACAAATCTATTCTTCATGTCATCAAAACCTGCAATCAATAAATCAATTAATTATCAAGTGACCATTTATATTCAATATGAAATAACATGTACCTTGACCATTCAATATGTAGCTACCAGTGCCAGAAAACCATTGTGAAAACAGATGAAAGCATAGAGAAAATAAGACTTGCTACCATTTTATCTAAGAGCATCACATAACAGGGAATTTGTAGCCATTCTTTGCATTTTTGTTCCTTCGTCAATTACATTATTCCATAACCTTACTTTGCAATAATTCAACCTCTCTGACAAATGCATTCCAAGCTCTGTAGGCAACAGAACACAACAGCCACTAATGGGTATGAATGTGTGTACAGCATGCCATACATAAGATTTGTGGTAATTTATTGGTTAAGAATTAATAGTCATGAGCCCAATAACTGGCAACACTGGATAAATCCAATAACAGATGGCAACAATTGCCCTGTAATTATATGAAAGCAAAGACTGTTCTGAGTTTGCTATGCTTGCTGAGACATGTAGTTTAAAACATAAGATTCATTACTGACTGCAAAAAAAAAAGCCTAGTACTTGTAACTTACACAAAATGGAAGCAAACTTACCAAAAAACAATTATGTATAATATCTTGAAAAGTGAACACTGCACCTTGTGATACGCAGGAACAGCCACCACCATAAATTATTTTCATAATTCAGAGACAACAAAACTATTTCAAACAACTTACCAAGTTGATAATAATTATTCAGACCCCAGGCATGTATTTGCTGGGTCTTCTGCTCCTGAGCAAATGTGACATATTGGCCTGCCCACACGTCGGAAAACTTCAATTTCCTCTTGAATTTTACAACAGTTGGAGTTAGAAGGACAGCTGCAAAAGAACATAGATAAATTTAGTGCTGCTTGTATTCAACTGAGGCAAGTTGCAAACAATGATTTTTAACTTCATGGGATTGCTTGATATACTCATAGTATTAATATCTTTTAATGCAATTCTAAAAAGCCACTTTATTCCTGGATGAATACACGACAAATCAATTAAATCCCTTTTATATTTGATACGTATGTTGTGGTGTTCCACAGGGATATGTTCTTGGACCTGTTCTCTTCATTCTGTATACTCAGCCGCTCTCAAGTGTCATAGATAATCACCCAGTGTCTCACCAATTGTATGCTGATGACCCCCAAATATACAAGTCTAGCCACCCAACTGAAGTTGATGCTACCATCCATGAAGAAGTGCATTTCTGATGTGAAATCATGGATGACATGTAACAAGCTGCAGATGAATGATGATAAAACTGAGGCTATTCTGATCACAACACAAAGACTTTCTTATTCACATCCTTTACATCAGGCAATAAATATCAGCAACACCAACATTAAATTCTCACAATCAGTACGGAACCTAGGAGTTACACTAGACAGTACTCTCACATTGCACCAACATGTCATGAACATATGCAAGGCTGCATATCTTGAATTGAGACGCATCAGTTCCATTCGTAAATATCTTTCAGTTGATGCCACTAAAACACTTGTGTGTTCATTAGTACTTTCAAGACTACTATTGTAACTCAATTCTGTCTGGTTCGTCACAATATATTACTCCAGAAACTTCAAAAAGTTCAGAACACAGCTGCACAGATCATCTTTAGAGTACCTCGATCAGAGCACACCTCACCACTGCTCTGTACCCTACACTGGCTATCAATTCGATACAGAATCAAACACAAAATTTGTTCTCTGTGATACGTTTCAATGACAGACTCCAGTCCAACATACCTATCCAGCCTCATCCATGTGTATACCAGCTAGATCCTTACACTCTTCTTCTGATAATCGTATACTCATTGTTACCAAGGTGAAAACAAAGTCATATGGACAACGTTCGTTTGCACACCATTTCCCGGCGACGTGGAACAAATTGCCCATTGAAATTAAACACAAAGACACAGTGGTCCCTTTTAAGATTGCTCTTAAGACTCACCTGTTTCGACTGCAGGGACAAACTTAGCGACCTAATCATGTTTTGTATCTTATATATTTTCAGCATGTTTTTTTTATATTTTCCAATTTCATTGTTTTTGTCATTTGTTTTTCTGTAGTGTAGTCATTTCATTATTGATGGTGTAAAGCACTTAGAGCTTTTAAAGATTAGGCGCTATACAAAGTCCTCATTATTATTATTATTAAAATTTGTCAGCAAAGGGTGACCCGTTGTCAGTGAACAGCATTTACACTCTGAGAAAACAATGGAAATTTTGAATACATGAAGACAGAATCAGTGTGAAACACATTTGATATGGACAAATTACATTTTGGTTATCTTTGTGTAGTAAAATCCAAATTAAAATATTGCACTGATCACATCCTGATACGAAAAATGTTACAATATTCAACGTCGGCATTAGCACATGGTTGGATAGTTGTCATTTACATGCTTCATGTACATGTACTTAAATTGGCCTCGATTTTAGACAGTCTGTTCCCATCTTACTGAGGCTACCAAGGGGATGGGGCTATTCACAGGGAAGTGAAAAACTGTCAACAGTACATGTATTCTTAACAAAAACTTTTGTATCTGACGTTATGACGAACATTAAAGCGACTGAACCAACCACATGTTGCAGCAAAGTTCTCCACACAAAGTTTTTTCGCAAATGCTTCACTGAACCATTTTGATACTTCCTCCTAATCCTAATCATGTTTTGTATCATATGTTTTCAGCATGTTTGTTATGTTTTCCAATTTCATTGTTTTTGTCATTTGTTGTTCTGTAGTGTAGTCATATCATTATTGATGGTGTAAAACGCTTAGAGCTTCGAAAGATTAGGCGCTATACAAAGTCCTCATTATTATTATTATTATTAAACCCACTAATGCATTACAGGACAATTCAAGATACCTTTTTTTTTAAGCCCACCTTTTATATAGGAAATTAAAAACGTATCATTAACAGTCAATGCTGTGGACTGATGTAAAGTCATTCACACAGATGCCAAAGTGATCAATATGATAACCATCTGCCAAGATGTGCTTTAAAAAATTCAAGGTTTCTTTAACTGGTTCCAAGACAAATGTTCACCGAAAAAATGAAATTTGAAGCTTCTAGTATCAATTGTCATTATGAGACTCAAATAGATATCTTCTCTTTCAAAGAAAATAATCCTACCTAAGCCTTTCCTTCCACCTCGTACGGAAAAACATTCTGCTACTCTTCCAAGTTGTCCCTGGTCAGCACACCCTGAAGAAAAAAAAATCTTTAAAATTTTTTAAAATTAAAATAACAAAATTTTTAAAAAATTTATTATTGGAAATTCGGGATTGTTCATAAATGACAGTGTAGCAAAAATCAAAAACTGAGCAATTTAATAGTTTTTTCTTCAAAATTTCACAGCAAAAGTAATACAGGATCATCATTGTACAGCTTTTAAACCATTAAACATTGTTAATGAAAGCAGAAAATATTTATTTTATAAATTATTTCAATATAGCTTTTGGCATAAATATATTTTAATTATAGCAACTATGAGTTTGGTTGCATCATTCTCATCCCTGTTCGTCAATTCAAACGAACATCTAAAAAATGCAGTAAAATGTGAACCCTGAACTTGAAAGAATAAGTGTTTTGATTCTGCCTTCCATCTGCACTTGTGCAAAGTATTTTGATCAGACCGTCATACTAAGTATTAACACAAAAAGCTAAAAACTATTAACTCGTGTAAAGACTTATTCTTGTTAATTATTATTATTTCTTCTTATTTATTATTTACATCTGAACTTTGTGCAAAAACTTATTGCACAAATAAGTGTTGACTAATCAAACCCATTTTAGGTCTTAACATCCTAATATCAGCTATTTGTCATGAAAATGCAAACAGCAATTTCAAAAAAATGGCAATTGCATACCTAAAGTGTAAATATCTCCTTCGTCTGTAAGACAAGCAAGATGATCTCCCCCTGATGATATCTTCACTGTAACTTTATCAGGAAGAAGCTCAACTGGTTTGTGCTGAACTCCTTTCATCGTCAAGCCAATTGAACCATTTGCATCCTGCAAGAAAATTCAAAGAAGAATGAAATTATATCAGAATGCCCAATATGTATTATCAAGATCAGAGATGAGATTTGTCTACTACTTTTGTCTATATGATGTATTGCAATGACCTCTGATCTTCATTATACATCCTCACCTCTTTATAAATTATCTTTCACAGCACATCAAAAATTTGCCCAAAAAAAATATTTAGATTTGAATCTTAGAACACTAAAAAAACAAATAGGATTTTTAAAATATTTTGAAATATTTTCAATTAAGACTTCTGTCCTACTTTTAAGAACTGTCCTTGAACTTTGCTGGTCACCAATCAAACATGGCTAGGTGTTATTATACAATTCATTGATAATCATGTTCATCAGTGCATGAAGCTTTTTTAAAACTTTGGAAAAACACATTTCCTTAAAGTAGGTGAATTTAAGTTTCAATCTATGTTTTTGGACACAGACTAAAGAGTCAGTTAAATATGTCATATTATCCCTAGAATGAAATCCTGTTCAAAAATTTAAAATCAATTCATATCAATCCAAATGAAAAGACTATCAGGTAGCACTGTATTCTGACCACAGGACAAACACATATATGCATCTAAGCAAGCACATGTCCATATATGTCATAAAAGGCAATGGAATATCATGTAATTAGTCAAGTAAGACTTTATATTCATCAGTAAAGTCGTTGCTGTTGTAAGTTTATTGCCATTTTTCAAAAAATGACTTACTATACACGGCAGCTAGTTTAGTTCACCGAAAAGTAAACATGGAAACCCCCAGGAACGTACTGGAAGCTAGTGGCAAGCTTTCCCACATACCCATTTTGGCTGACCCAGCGACTCACACCCAAACTGAGGTTCTATGTACAACTAATCTGTAAAGGTGAGTGCCTTAGATCACGTCTCCACCCAAAGTCCCTCAGCATTGCTGATAATTGGGACCAGCATCAAGTGACTAAGAGAATATCTGTGTGCCACTGTTCCAACACTGAATGTGCTTCATATTAAGACCATATGCAAACATATTTATCCTCCCATATGCATAAAGGCAGTATGACATAGCCCCATCCATATTATATCCTGCCTGATATCCAGTCTCTCATTAACATCTCGGACCAACCTCAAAGTATATATACATGAGGCTGATTTAAATCTAACTGATCCTTTAAACACTGCTTTATTTTATTTGTAAATTTTATTTTCACAACATCAAACATGCAGGCTTTCATAATCCTAAGGATGTTCAAAAGTAGTATACTAAAGTTTACATGTCAGCAACTGAGTCAAGAGCCGAATAAATACACAGAACTTGGGTACTTAGCATCTTTATAGACAAAAAACTAAAACCACTTACATACCTTTTCAAACTCAAACTACATTGATAGTGCAATAAAAATGCGCCTATTTATTTGCCTGAATGCTAGAACCTAGACATGATGCTTAAGTAACCTAAAAAAAACAAAGACAAGACTTTATTTCATAATGGCACAAAACTGAAAGTTCTTCACTGCATTAAAAAGTCCAGGCAAAATAGTCAACTCAAGATGTCATTTCATGCACAGAAGTTTAAGCCCTTATAATAAAAAATAATATGAAATGGTTTACAATCCTGACTTATGACTGTAATTTATGTACAAAGTGAAAACACAAACTTACTCTGAAGTTTCCCCAAATAAAGACTCTGCCATCATCTGATAATGCTGCAGTGTGACTGTCACCAGCACTAACCTGGACAATTTTTGGCAGATTGTCCACTTTCCCTGGACGCGTCTCTGAGCCCTCCTCAGATGTATCGCGCCCAAGTGCTCCTTCGTCATTGCACCCAAATGTATACACCTGAAAAGGTAACATTAATGTATGTCATGGACTGAGTCTCTACAAAATTTTGGCCACCCTAACCAATTAATTCCTTATTGACATGCAAATTTTCCAGCAGCAGAAATGTAATGACAAATTACTTAATCTAACTACTAATTAATTAATCAAAGTACAAACTACAATTAAAGTTCTAATGAAGAAAAGCAGTGACCTGTCAGATTTAATATGGTCTAATGGTCAAGTCAAACTTTATGCTGAACAGAACCTTAATTAGTACAGTCATTCTGTACCCATCGAGCAGTAATTAAAATCAAGTCTCCCTATACAAATTATTGGAAATCCAGAAATGTAAAATTGAAAACAAGAAACTATAGATTCTATTCCTGCCCCCTTTCTAGACGATCAGTATTTTTTTTAGTTTTACCAAAGTAGCATGATTGAATGTCCCTAAATGATGACTATAAAATGTTATGTTTTAAGAAGCACATGAAATGGCAATTATTTTAATTCCTAATGAAATCATTCAATTCATGAGGTTAAATGTGCCAACAGAACAAAATTCATAGGTAACACTTAATGGCCCCAACAGATTTTCTCAAGATTACAAGACAAGTAAACATCCATGACTTGAATCTTTTTAAGCAAAATGTGCCAGATCAATGTGTCTATGCTTCTGTCTCAAGTTTTCCTGCAAAATAAACAGTCTCGACTAGCACTTCATGCAAGAGCACATCAAGGTCACAGTCTGATACATTATACACAGTTCCGTAAATTCTAATGACTCCAAAATGAACATTCTGGTCATTTTATGAACTTTAAAATAAAAGCTTTCAAAGTTTTAACAAGATGTGAAAAAAAGAAATCAATAAACCTAATTATGTACAGGAAAATGTCTCATTTTCAGTTCAAGATTCCAAAAGACCACTATGGTGCAGGGAATGAAAATTTGTGCACAGAACGAGAATGAAAATTTGTATACAGATTGTGAATGTGAATTTGTATAATAATATAATTTGCGAATGTAATTTGTATACACATTGCGAATGTGAATTTGTATACACATTGCGAATGTGAATTTGTATACATATTGAGAATTTGTATACACAGAATGATAACTTTATTTTTAAATATATTCACCTCTCCTTTAACTGTGATACAGACAGTGTGCATTCCTCCACCACACACTTGAATGATTTTGTCCGGGACTTCAACCAAGGTTGGTCTGGACTTCTCCATCACATCTGCTCCCAATCCCAACTGACCCACATCCCCTTCTCCGCATGTCAGAACCAAACCTGGTGCAGTGGCATGAGTTGGATGGCTGACTGGAAATGAAAAGAACATGGACAGTGCATTCAACATAACCTATGCTATTTGCCTTCTTCCACTATTCCACATGGTGACTTATTTCAGTTTTACAAAGCACTGAGTTTTTTTAATTTACAATTTAATTCTCAAAATCAATAAAATTATTTTCAGTGCAAATTCTCATCCATGTACAAATGACTAACAGTAAACCAAAACGGTTTCTTTCTTACGTTAAGTAAAAGGTATTCACAAATTTTAGGACATGAACAAAACTATTTTGCAAAAGTCCTGTTTTTACAATTACTGACCTTTTAATTTTTGTAAAAATGAGGCCATCCCTACCAAACTTTAGTCACCATAAAAATTTAATCGGCTTCTTTCTTACTCAAAAGTAATGGTAAGATAATCTGCCTCAGAATGCTAAGGTTGCAGGTTTGAATCCCAGCTTAATCATACCAAAAACTGATAAAAATGGTAATAGCAACTGCTTCACTTGGCACTCAGCATTAAGTGGTTAGTGCTAGGGTTGGTTGGCCTAGTGTCAGGATAATGTGACCAGCATGATGCCCAAGTGATAGACATCACTATAAACTGTCACAATGCTGATATTGTAGCAATATGAATATTACTAAAAATGTTTTAAAGCTATGTTAAAAATAAGGATTACATGCACACACACTCAAAGGATAAGCTATCTACAAACTGGCAATGTATATTGGAGCCCCTTTTAAATCATAGTGAAATTTATCAAAAAAATCGATCACTACTCGAAATAAAGGCCATCTGCAAAATATAGATAAGTATGTGATGTAGAACTAATATTGTAGTGCAGGGTTCATACTGAACTAGGAATGATAAATTCAAAGACTTTTCCCAAACTTTCAAAGACCACAGAGATTTCCAAGACCTATTTTCCTTTGATGAAGTGTGTAGCCGTTTTGCTTTGATGAAGAGTGCATGTGTTATTGAAGTCGCCGCCGAAGCCAACCGTGCATGGTCAAACAAAGCCTCTTTTGTTATTGCGGCAGCAATGAAACTGAACGGGTCATCAAAAGAAAGAAACCAGGAAAACTAGATTACATCTGAATCGAACAACCTCGGATAATTTTATTTGTGATTCTGGAAAGAAATTAAACATTTTGGTGTTTACTTCAATTTTCAAAGACTTTTAAAGACCTGAGGGTAATATGCTCAATTTTCCCAAACTTTCAAGGCCTTGAAAATGCTACCTCATTTTTCCCAAACTCTCAAAGACCTTCAAAGACCATACGAACCCTGTAGTTTCAAAATGTGGTCATCTCCGTTCATTCAATGACCATGACCTTGTAACTTTTGACCAAATTCAAACGGCAATCGATTGCAAAACAAGAATCACCTTATGCCAGGCATATAACAAACGAATTTTTAAAATATGATGCCATAAAGATAAATCCAGAGTTGTAAGTTTATACATATATCTTACTTTTGTGCCTTTTGTTAACATTTTCATCAACACTAGCTTCTCTGGCTCTCTTTTTGCCTCTTCCAGGCATCTGAAAATAGAGAATAAATTTAAATATATATATATGACTATCAGACAGGGCATGGTTGGCACAGACGATACCATGTTCCTGATTGGAACGATAAAACTGTCAAAAGATCAGTAAAAATCAGCTGATAATAAAATCGAAATAAAATGAACAGTCTCTTGTCGTATGTCTCTGATACATACGTTATATGTTTGGACTGACTAAAAAGGCATACACGTTGTAAACTTTTGCGCTAATATTTTAAATCAGAAACTGTTATGATTAGAATGATATTAATTTGACAACTTAAAATGTTTTTGGTGTGTTGAATACTTATTATCAAATTAAATGAAATTTAAAATACAAGAAATTTTGGTAAAGATGCATCTTTCATTGTGCACATTTATCTGTCTTTTTCGTAACATATAACAGCAAAACGGAATAATGTTCTGAATTAAATTTGTCAAATTATCGTAAAATAACTATATATGCAATTTTCAACCATTTTATCTGTATAAATTTATTTGTAACAAATACGTTCAAATATGATAATATCTCTTGTTTTTCTTGAGAATTAAGTTTTTGAGACCAAGCGTATAACTCTACTATACTCCTTTCTTTCTCCGTTTTTTCCTAACCATTATAACGTTGGAAAACATTTATCTTGTTCACAAAATGTTCCAAATTTTATTATAAAACATATTATATAAAAATTGTCAAAATATATGTTACAAAAAAATACTTGTCAATTGTATTTTAAAATTGGGCTGAATTGTCTTTAGAGTTGTGCCTAATTGTCTTTAAAGTTGGGCTGAATTGTCTTATTTTCGGTCCAAGTTGGGCCAAATTGTCTTTGGGCCGAATTGTCCAAGAGTCCCCCAAGAGTCCTAGTCCTTTCCCCCATACACTTAATAACTTGAGTGTCCAAGACATTTAAATAATTCAGGGCATACCTCTTTTCAAACTAATTAATTAATCATGCAATGTTTTACTTACATATCCTTTACTATCACTGGCATCAACTTTTAAATACATATTGACTATAAATGGCAAAATTTCCACAAAATTTCCTTCTTGATTCAGGTTGTGATATTGTTTAAAGCTAATATTATATTCCAGTTGTGTGATGCTCAACTTATACTAGTTGTATGTAAAGCATAGGTGATTATAAAAGTGACCAATCATATAGTAACTAATTGCACTACCTACTCTGGCACAAGTCACAGCTTGGGTCTGAGTTTATTCACTCAAGCTGAACTTCCTGTCCATTACTCAACTCAACAATCACTGACAGATGATGTCAATTACCCTCCTGATCAGGGATTAAAACATTACAACCCTTTGTCATGCCATCTGGGAATTCCTGTCCTAATTAGCTACTCTTCCAGACAGGACATTACCAGAACAATAGCAAGACTGCTTAGTAAGCAAATCTGCCAACAATGCTTACAATGCCTAATCCTAGATGGTGTCATAAACAAGACAATAACCATTGCACATTGTTACATACAGTTCAAATCACTGGTTTCAAATGTAAGCTTCCTTTGTTACAATTGATACTGGCTAAAATTACTAGTTGTTAAGGAGAGACTCCTAACACATTATAAATCAGCAGGAGACAAACTATTGAATTTTGTTTAGCAAGGAGATACATTTCTCACAAGATTATCACACAGACAGAAATATCCAACATTTAAAAAAGAATTAAAACAGAAATTATCTCAATACCTGAAATGGTTTATACCAAAATTTATCTGAATAAACAAAATAAATAATTATAGGAGAATAAATTATTAATAATTAACTGACAATGGAAAGAAAAGTCTAACAACTGGAAAAATATTAACTTTTTCATAGATTATTAAACACAGCCTATAAAATACTAGGAAATATTAACCAACAGAATAAAAAAAAAATGTACTGGACAAATTATAAAAGAAAACCAAGTGGAAAAAAATATGTAAATATCAAAGAAACCATAACGTATTTCAAAAGCAACAGTAAAATTGGGTGTGATGATTTTCATTGATCTAGAACAGAATTTTGATTAAATGGAACTAAACTGTACAAAATAATTATAAGGAAATTTTTTATTTGAAAGAAACATTTGTAAATGTCTAAAATACTGTATAATAATATACTTTTTTTAATTTTTTTTTTTATGGTTCAATGCCATTTTTCAGCAGAGTATAGGCTATACATGGCGGCCAGTATTAATGGTGGAGGAAGAACCCGGAAAACCCCCGGAAAGAACCACAAACCCACGAGAAGCTACTGGCAAGCTTTCTCATATAACTACATTAGCAGAATCATAGACTCGAACCCACGCAGACAGAGGTGAGATGGCAGTGATCCATAACAAACAGCACTTTAGACCACTTGGCCACTTGGGGCCCCTATAATAACATACAATACCGATATAAAGTAAAATGAAGGCCTATACAAAACCGTTTCAAATCATTGGTTGGACAAGGACGTTCACTACAGGGATTCTTCTGGACTTTGCAAATGTCACAAACTGCATTTTTTTTCTTACTGGTGACAAAATACACCATTTGCCGATTTTTTGGCAACAATCTCTTTGGTTGTTGAATTTGTACATACAATGATGGCGACATTCAATTGGATCATGAAAGGTAGCCACAAACTTGGATACACAATGCACTGGAATCTGTTAAATAAACAAATACTTTGTTTGCATTGACAAACCCATCTTTACATCTGGCCTTTGTATTGTATGCTGTGATACACTCAGCCATGTTACCGGACTATACATGCAATCAACCAACCTCTCAAAATGCGAACAGATACATCATCAATTCACTGAACAATGGCCAAAACTTTCTGTTGTTGCTTTTCAAAATGTACCAATAAAATAGTTTTATGGAAACTTCAGAGAAAAGTGATTATTTTTGAAGAACTGATTGCTGGGTATAAATACATGTACAAAGCAAATGGAAAAAATTTCAATCAAAATTATATACGGTCAAGTGCAACTTTATCATGGGTAAATGTAAGTTAGATGTCGAGAGTTCATCATCTTATCCAAGAGTAAGTTTAACAAAATTAAAAGCATTTGGATTTAGTGCAAATTCATCAGAAAACATAGTCACTGAACTTGATGTTATACCTAACAGTCCAACATCATCTACATTTACCGATGGTAGAAATGCTTCAAGTGCAACACCACATCATGATGAACAAGTCAAAAGTTCACAAAAATGTCTCAACAGTTGGCAGTTATATGTTCTGTGATGTACGTAACAAGGCACAAGTCATGAACTCATTGATATCGTGATATCTTGAAGCATGTCACCAAACATAAATCCAGACGGAGTAAGTAATATATGTTAATTATCCTCATTTACTTTCGCCTGTGTTATGAATATAGGGACTTAAAACTACGCAACAATCCAAAAGTGAAAGAATTAAATTAACTTACAGCAGCATGGTGAATGAATTATTTCCTAAGAGTCCTTTCAATTTCAATAGTTCCAAGAAATCTGAACACTTTCCAATGAAAAATGCCCTTCTTTTTTTAAGTTTTAAAGGTATATAACGATCTCCAAAGAATTCAAATAGTCATTGAATCAATCAAGTTATTACCATAAAATTATTCTAGCGTGTCATGCAAAAAACAATCTTATATATGGTCTCAACCTAGCATACATGCAATAACTATTTCCCACATTTTATAACACATTATTTCCTTATTGTTAACTCGCATATGCATATAATAATAATAGGACTTTGTATAGCACCTAATCTTTAGAAGCTCTAAGTGCCTTACATCTATGATGATTTGAATACAAAAAAAAACATCATGAAATTGGAAAACAAATAATAATGTAGAAAATATTTCAGGTAGGAAACATTTTTAGGTCTTTAAATTTGTTCTTGCAGTCAAAAAAGGTGAGTTTTAAGAGCACACTTAAAAGGGATCACCGTCTTTTGTGTCTAATTTCATTGGGCAATTCATTCCACGCCGCTGGGCCCTGGTACACAAAAGAATGTTGTCTATATGACTTCGTTTTCAGAGTGGGAATAATGAGTATACAATTGTTACAAGAGAAGCATTAGTATATTGCTGGTGTGTACACATGGTAAGGCTGAGTAGGTATGCTGGAGGACTGGAGTCCATCAGTGAAACGTAGCACAGAGAACAAATTTTGTATTTGATTCTGGCTCAAATGGATAGCCTGTGTAGGGTACAGAGCAGGGAGTGTGCTCCGATCATGGTACTCTAAAGATGATCCAAGCAGCTGTGTTTTGAATGTTTTTGAAGTTTCTGGATTAGATATTGAGATGAACCAGACATAATTGAGTTACAATAGTCCAGTCTTGAAAGTACTAATAAACACACAAGTGTTTTAGTGGCATCAACTGAAAGATATTTGTGAATGGAGCTAATGCATCTCAGCTCAAGATATGCAGTCTTGCATATGTTCATGATATGTTGGTGCAATGTGAGAGTACTGTCCAGAGTAACACCTAGGTATTGTACTATGTCAATTTTATGTTGGTATTGCTAATTATTATTGTTTGAGGTAAAGGATGTGAATAAGAAAGTCTTTGTGTTTGATTAGAATGGCCTCAGTTTTATCATCAATCATCTGCAGCTTGTTACATATCATCCATGATTTTACATCAGAACGGCATATCTCTACTTCTTGGATGCTAACATCAACTTCAGTTGGATGGCTAGACTTGTATATTTGGGTGTCATCAGTGTACAATTGGTGAGACACTGGGTGATGATCTATGATACTTGTGAGCGGTTGAGTGTATATAATGAAGTGACCAGGTCTAAGAACAGATCCCTGTGGAACGCAACATAGCTCAACTGAGCTGGAGTGTATTCCATTTGAAAATAGTTTGTGTCATGTTCACTAAGTAGGACTTTAATCATAGTATGGCTGTACATGCTGAAGACGGTGAAGTAAAATATCATGGTCTACTGTGTCAAATACTGCAGTCAAATCAAGGAGGGTGAGGACTGTCATCTTTCTGTTATCCAAAGCAGAGATGATGTTATTAACTTCTTTCAGAAGAGTAGTTTCAGTACTGTGGCAAGGGCAATATGCAGATTGTACATTGCTAAATAGACTGTTTGAATTCAAATGAGATACAAGTTGGGGTTTTCCCTAAGATTTTGGATATAAATAGGAGATTAGAAACTAATTATTATGGTCAAGTGTTGGTTTCTTCATCAGAGGCTTTGCAATGGCAGTTTTAAAAAATGACGGAAATCCACCTCCCCCGAGATATATATAAATAACATCAGTTAGTGAAGGCAATATTGGGTCTAAGCACTCAAGCAGCAGTGATGTTGGAAGAGGATGAAGTTTTCATGACTTTGGTATACTTGTCATCACAATTTTCTGCATTAAATCCATACAGGCAGGTTCAAATGCTCCTAAAGGTTGTCACTAAAATTCTGTATCATAACTGTATGGCGATGAGTCCACTGAAATTGTTTTGTCAAGCGTATCTCTAATGTGTTTTTTGTAGGGTTTAACGCAATTTTTCAGCACTTGATATTCTATAAATGGCGCCAATATTAGTGATGGAGGAAGAACCCGGGAAAACCACAGGAAAGATCCACCGATCAAAGACAAGATACTGACCAGCTTTCTCACATAACTACATTAGCCGAATCTAAGAATCTAACCCACACAGAGGCGAGATGGCAGCGATCCATAATGAAGAGCGCTTTGGACCACTCTAATGGTTTGTGCTTTGTCATGGGGAAAGTTTGCAAACAGGTATGGAGGTAGTCGGAAGTGGTATACATTTATTCCTTGACATTAGTTTCTTATTTATCTCAAAAAGCTCTTTTTAGCTGGAACTCTCTGATATTAGTACTGTAGTGGGAAAATTTAGCTAAATGGACTATGTGACATTCTTCTTAGCAGCTTCATAGATTTGTTTATGTGAGTTTGGTGGAAATCCAAGTTTGCTTGTTGAGAAAAAATCTGCAGCATTCATTGATCATTCTTGCAATTAAAGCATGTAAAGCACTTCAAAAATAATTTTCTGAACTCATGGTTGACGAAGATATACTTTCTGAAGCAAGCCATAAAATGGGCGGGTAGGCATTAAATTCTTGAATGCATGAAATCGACGATCACATTACAAGTCACTTATCTTGCATTGCAAAGTACGATCATAGGGTTTTAGTTTTAAAATGTTATTAATTAAAGTTCCTTAAAAAAATATTGCTTGGAAAAGAATACACAAAATATAGATTTGCTTAATACCTGTTGGTTTTTTTTATTAAAAAAAATGAGAGAGAGAGAGAGAGAGAGAGAGAGAGAGAGAGAGAGAGAGAGAATGCATTTATTTCAGGTGACAGCAGTACGGAATATATACTAACAATGTCAGATGCAAAGAATTGGAAGTAGTGCAAAATTATGATTTATTTTGTAATATTGTCTGTATTGCTTGTTGTGAAGAAAGTAATTATCTCATATTTTTCAATTTTCATTGCCTATTACATTAATAGACTTGTAAAAATATTTACTACTTGTTCTGGCAACATTTTTTGAAAACTGCAGTTAAAATATTGAGGTTGGCGATCTTTTCATGACAACTTTTAAAAAGCCAGGACCATCCCTGTCACTGTCAATTCTTTAATTATTATCCCAGTAGAAATATTCAGCATTAAATTAAGAAACAACAATCGTATCAATGGTATCTGAATTGCATATACAGCAAAGTCAATAAATCTTAATTTTAAATTTAATACATCCTGAAAGAATACAAATCTTTTGGTAAAGCCTTAGAATCAAGGTTCATCCAGGCCTCCCACCAGAATATATAAAAGCAAAGCCCTAGACATTAATCACACACACACACACACAAAATCTAAAGTAATAAAATTAAAAATAAAATAAACAGAACAAACCTATGGCAAAAACAATTGTAATAAAATAAACTACATATAAAAAACATATATATATGCAGTCAATTATGGTATGTTTTAAAACATCTTTAATTTGTTAATGGAATTGTGGCCAAGTGAAATGTATTTTGAGAGGGAACAGAAAAAAAACCTGTTGGATTTGATCTGCAAAATATAAAATCACAGGCAAGAAAATACTACACTTTTATTATATCAAATAAATACCATATAATATCTAATATCCTTTGGAATATAATATAAATATACTGATTTAATTACAGTTTAAAATGAAAATGGATATATCCTAATGACAATAAAAAAAACGGTGACTCGATATCTCGGCCCAACTGTTTGGCACCTTTCCCAAAAAAGTAAAGGAAAACTTGTAATTGATCTTATCCCATAAAAAATAAACAGTCCGGAAACATAAATATCAGCGTTCAGGTCTTACATGTAGGACTAACCTATGGTAAGATCTCGACCCTAAAAGAAATATCTGGGACTGTTTTACACCGTAGGACTACAACGGTGCTACTAAAAGAAACTGCAACCCCTGATGCTGTTTATGTTGACTGATAAACAAAACTGAACCTCTAAATTATTTTCTTTAGTTATTGATATACTGAGCATTGTATGAGGTATTGTAATTTTCTTCCATATTTAAATCGAATTTGAACCATGCCAAGCGATCACGCTGAAGCAAACCTACTGTCTTACTTTATAAATTCAATCTCGTTTTAGACTGATTGCTTCCGCCTCGGAATATATCCTTTATATATCATGAAATCAGCAGTCTTCCGCCCTTGAGCGTTGATTTAAGACACGGTGTGATAGTAAACGACGATTTCTTTTATGAAAAACAAAATAACATTGCACAATTCAATTGAATTTAAATTCATGGCGCCAGGCATGCGCATTATCATTTCCTGTTCCATTCTTCCTATATCCGGTATGCCGTTTATGTTACCGTACCAAGATTCTTTCACATGACAGATCAGAATACGAATACAAAGAACAAATAATGAATGCTATGCATCTCTCTCTCTCTCTCTCTCTCTCTCTCTCTCTCTCTCTCTCTCTCTCTCTCTCTCTCTCTCTCTCTCTCTCTATATATATATATATATATATATATATATATATATATATATATATATATATAACATCATAATACTGTCTATTTATATATCAATCTGTCTGTCTATACGTCTACCTATCTATCTATCTATCTATCTATCTATCTATCTATCTATCTATCTATCTATCTATCTATTGCTCGAGTATTCTATAATATATAGTATTTTATATTCTATAAATAGATATTATAGTTTTCGGTCATTATTCGAGACCTAACAAAAATAAACAGAATAATTTGAACGTTTGCGCAGTGAATTCAAAACATGAAAAGCTGGTCTATTTCAATAAAAAATATATATTTTCACAAATACAACATAAAAACAGAGACAAAACAAATATGTATACCCCCAAAAATTGATGAGTCTATGTCTTTTCCTGAGCACACATGAACACGAATAAGCAGAGTATTACATGGGGCCAAAGCCATATATGTCCGAAACATTGCGAAAAATGTATAACTTAGTGTAGAATTAGTTCTTATTTATTGTTATGTATTGTATGTAGGTTTCTGCATATTTTCTGTTTCAACGTTGGTATCGGTATCGAGAACACTGACCTTATTTTATTGTTTTCGTTAATGTTAAGTGATAAGTGCCAATAAACTTATGCTTTCTCCCAAAAATGATATGTTCTTAATTGGAATTGACAAAGTTTCTCCAATAGCGGGGGGGGGGGGCACAATTTTCGATTTTTGTGTGATGCGGAAAAATTGAGGCCTCTAACTATCCGTTATCAACCCAGTGGGTTCGGGTTACGCAACCTTTTTTCGAACAAAGTTTTGGCAAAAATAGGCCTTTTACAAAAGTTTTAAAAAAAAGAACACGGTAAATAAAGTGGAACCGAGACGTCTAATTATCCGAGCGGTGGTTGTCTAACTAAACTGTCTCACCATTAAAAACCCTGTGGATTCAACCCCCACCCATCGATATCTTGATCTATGATCATATAAATGTATAAATCCGTTTTGAGTTGACTGCGTTTTACTAAATAAATTGTTACAACGATTATATTCCATGTCTCCGCTACACCATGTTTTGTGAATATGTTGCAATGTAGACATATTAACTTTATTAAATATAGCAATATATTACAGTTATATCTGACCACTCTAGGTATTTGTGTATACTATTGAGGAACATAAATCACATCATCATCATCATCATCATCATCACTGCCCGTCACTCCTATCAGGGTATGGGCCGCCAACTACAGATCTCCAGAGTCCTCTGTCCTGGGCCATTTTTTCTAGCTGGTTCCAGGTGTAGCCCATCTTGGTGGTGTCTGCCTGGAGGTTGCGTCGCCAGGTGTTTCTTGGACGGCCTCTCTTCCGCTTGCCTTGTGGGTTCCACCTCAGCGCCTGCCTGGTGATACTGGTTGGCGGTTTTCGTAGGGTGTGCCCTATCCAGCCCCATCTCTTCTTCCTGATTTCTTCTTCAGCAGGAAGTTGGAAGGTTCTTTCCCAAAGATTGGCATTGCTGATGGTGTCAGGCCAGCGGATATGGAGAATCCTTCTGAGGCAGCTGTTGATGAAGGTCTGGACTTTCCTGATGGTAGTCTTGGTCGTCCTCCTGGTCTCTGCTCTATACAGTAAGACTGACTTCACGTTGGAGTTGAACAGTCGGATCTTGGTGGTCAAGGACAGCTCTTTGGAGGTCCAGATATTCTTGAGCTGGATGAAGGAGGCTCTTGCTTTGCCGATCCTTGCCTTGACGTCTGCGTCTGTAACGCCCTGCTGGTCAATGATGCTACCCAGGTAGGTGAAGGACTGCACTTCTTCCAAGGGACTTCCATTCAGGGTGACTGGTTCGGTACTTGTGGAGTTGATCTTCAGGATCTTGGTCTTGTCCTCGTAGATGTTGAGGCCAACTTGTGAAGACGTGGCTGCCACAACGTTTGTCTTTTCTTGCATCTGCTGTTTGCTGTGTGAAAGGAGTGCAAGGTCGTCGGCAAAATCCAAGTCGTCTAGCTGGCTCCACAAAGTCCACTGAATTCCGTTCCTGCGCTCGCTGGTGGACGTCTTCATAATCCAGTCGATGGCGAGGAGGAAGAGAAACGGTGATAACTAGCATCCTTGTCGGACTCCAGTTCGCACCTGGAAGCTGTCTGTGAGCTGCCCTCCATGGATAACTCTGCAGGACATGCCGCCGTAGGAGTTCCTGATTAGGTTGACCATCTTGGCTGGGATGCCGTTGTGCCGAAGGAGTTTCCAGAGGGTTTCTCGATCCACGCTGTCGAACGCCTTCTCGTAGTCGATGAAGTTGATGTACAACGGGGAGTTCCACTCTAGGGACTGTTCGACTATGATGCGGAGCGTCGCAATCTGGTCCGTGCAGGATCTGTTCTGCTGGAAGCCTGCTTGCTCATCTCGCAGCTGTGCGTCCACGGTTGCCTTCATCCTTTCCAAGAGGACTCGGTTGAAGACCTTCCCTGGCACAGATAGGAGTGTGATGCCCCTGTAGTTGTTACAGTTGCTGAGGTCGCCTTTCTTGGGAAGTTTGATCAGGTAACCTTCCTTCCAGTCTGCCGGTACGTCTTCTTCCTCCCAAATCCTCTCAAAGAGTGGGTACAGCATCTCCACTGACGCATAATCACATATGTACTGGTATGTTTTCCTCGAGAAAATATCCGAATTGTATTTGATTGTTTATCCACCATCACGTCATCATAAACAACAAGATTATTAATTTTCTGATCAAGTTCATCTACGGCGATAAACTCAATAACAATCTTGCATTTTCATTAGAATCCTTAAGTGCATCGTTGCATCGCTGATCATCTGCAGATGGAGCTGCTAAATACAACTTATCCCATTTAATCCATCTCAATATTAGAAAATGAACCTTTTACGAGAGTTTAGAAAAGCATGGTGTATAACGCGAAGCCGAGGCCTCGAACTATCCGAGCGGTGGTTGTGTCACCAAAATATATCACCGTTAAAAACCCTGTGGGTTCACACCTCACTCCACCCCACCCAGCTGCTGTATTAAATTTGTTATCAAGACTGATTCGGTACCTAAAGCCCGCGCAGATAATTAAATCATCTAATTAATTAATGGCACCAGCAACGGAGTCTCGTACAGCTAGATTAGCTCGAGAACGACAAGAAACAATCCAAAATTTCTCCACGTTCGTGATTCTGTGCGGGAAAAACTACAACAGCCTCAAGAATCTCAAGCTGAATGTGCAAAACAATTATTCAGGCCTGTTGCAAAAGCAACTGAGAATCTTCTTCCGCCAATATTACAAACTGCCCTTTAAACCTAAACAGTAATAAAGAGGACTAAACAAACAACAATATATTACGAGAACTTCCATTTGATATAGTTGCAGCTCAATCTCCGCCTTCTGTAGATGAAGAAATACTTAAAAGTCTTTGGTAACATTATTACTGAAATAGCCGATGTAAAAAAGATCTTTCACTAAACCATAAAGACTGAAAAATTTAAGAAGGATGTTATCGAAGAAATTATAAATACTAAAGAAGATAAATTACATGAAAACATATTAGAGAGTATATTTAATAAATATACTTTAAAACCTGATCATACAAATGTAAGTGATGGTGATATTAAATGGATATATCGTATATATTACAACAAAAACAAGCTAGTGATAATAATATAAGATTTATAAGACTTCATAACGAGGTGGAGCAATTTTAAAATATATTCATCAACAGCAACGAAAACATTCTTCTTCACCTCAGCAGCAGTTAGAACGTCAACAATCTCTTTCACTAATTCCTCAACCACAACAGAAAAGAATCATACTCTTCTGGAACATCTAAAGAAGAATTTTACGATGCGCATACTATCAGCGCATTAACACAGTCAAAAACACAATCAGGCGGAAGTGGTATTTCGTCCTTGCCCGTGTCAAGAGGAAAGGGTTTTATTACTTACCCTATCAATGTTCTTTCTGACGTAGAACAACTAAAAATTCTTATTTGAGGAAACTGTGCTCGAAATAATTCTCCAGAAACTTTGAATGAAGCTGCTGATATTTGCCGAAGGTTATTTTCTGGCGGTATCATGGACATCGTGATTTATCGGGAACTTGTCGATGAGATCTTAGATAGTGATTATACCCCACAATTTAGATAAGGTAAGTATAAAAAGATGATCGTACATAAAACTCAGCGTAGACCAGTTAGAGATGTAAACTCGCGATTGCCAGTTTATAAAACGATTTATCGTGGTTTGGACATCCAACGCACGAGATGATCAGGGGTATCGATAAACCTACCGGATTTTGATTAGACAGTATTCGCTTGTATTGAGTCATTTGAGCTTACTGGGGGCCTTAATAGCGGCAAGAAGACAGATAGTTCGCGATGAGCTTCAGCAGCAATTATTTTTTGTTGTTCTTAAAGCACAAGGAAAAGTATTCAGATTTACCAGTCCGTGGTGTTATTGACCAGCCGATACGCGACGCCAAAATATCGACGTTGATATACCAGGGCTCAGAAAACAGAATCTTGCGTTAAATTATATTGTTTAAGTTGATGTCAGACTTGTTGAGGATGTGTTGAAAATGAGCAAATCTCAGTCGACGCTAAGATACACAATGACGATCCATTCATCACATGGATTAACTATTTATGATACACGAGTTTGGATCGTTGATGATCGTATCGAGTGGTCAATCTTAGTTTACCTCGCAGTTATCTCGAGTCAGGAAAATATCTTTGCTGCGAAGAATTGCTATAGAAAGTCAAGGCACCAATAACCAAGACGCTGACAGGGAGTAAGAAAACAATTAGTTGGTTATAAAAATACGCAAGAATGTAATGCTAATCTGTTTTGATTGTAAGCGAAGTAGGGAGGCTGACACCTTACAAAGGTGATCGCGATGGTAATTGTGTGTCTTCAGGAATTATTTGTAATTGCTAGCACACAATTCTACACTGAGGAGCAGTTGAGTCTAATCTGTAGATCGCATGTCTACCCATAGATGTAACCACGTTAGAAATTTTACGAGCTGTAGTAATCCAGATAAGATCAGTTGCTCTTTTTTTAAAACCACTTTTAAGTTTGCCAGGTTCATATAAATATCTTATAGTAACATTATCTAGCACTGGTTGTTTTGAAAATTGCGTCGTTGTATTGGTTTTTAAAATCGATTGTGATCGTGCTGATAGGTTTCGTGGCCATTGTTAAAGTACATTTATAATTTCATTATTTAATGCAGCTATTACACTTGGTAACCTTGTAACCCATTCACGAGATCTTTTGTCGGTCTAAATTATTTCCTTCGCGCATACATATCCAGGTAACCGCACAGCAAACATTCGATTAAATCGCTCAACATTCGCCTGATCACGCTGAATTGCACTGTGTTATCGCCGTTATGTTGCTTCGTCAACAACGATACTGAAAATCTTTGCCAAGATAAACTTTTATCAGCTGTGGCTATTGCAGACCGCCTTGTGGACCAGATTCTCGCCGATAAATTCGGTCAAACGCACAAGCTACAACAGTTGCTGATTAAGTAGAATATGGTTCCGCTTCCTTGTATCTACTTACAACATCAACAACAGTTAACGCGTATTTGTATGTTAATCGACGTCTTCCAATTTTATTAGTATCGTGTGGTAAAAATAATATATCCGCCTGATGAACTTCATCAAAATGTGCATACTCGATTCGGTTAGGCAATAGTAAATAAATTTGCCATACTGCCTGTCGTGCTAACCAAGCTTCGGCGGCTGCGATTGTAAAAATTGCTGCGTTGGCTAGTTTATCAATTGCAGATTGGCCCATCCAATATGCACTTGGACTGTAATAAATCAATTAATAAATGTAATCAATTATTAATTACCAGCCTGGAACATTCATTTCTCTAATGCTAGTTTACCTTTCTCTTAAGCGAAATTGTTTCGAAGATTTATTTTGATAGAATTGAATGCATTAATGAAATTCACATCTGTAATATGCCGTTGGTTTAAGTCTTTACTTTCATAAGCTACATCATGGATATGACACCCTTTATCAATATAATTTTTTAGATACTCTCTGGGTTTTTGGCTGATCTTGGTCATCAAGTCTGATATCAAGTACCAGGACCACAATAGTTATATCCTGGAAGATGTTTTTCGCCTGGATACTTAACCCATGTACTTCATGGTAAATTTTCCAGCGATGTAGCGATATCATCACCTTTTTTCCTTGACTTGTCAAGGGAGATAAAGTTAAATTCTTTTGTGCCGCATCGTATGCACTTGCCTGTGACCTCAGGTCTTTTATTTGTTGCTGTTATAGTTGTTACTCCTTTTGTAGAGGGTAGGTGTTCTGCATTTTTCACAATATTGCTCCATATTATTTATTATATTTCTACAACATGGATATTATTAAGTTCTCAGAGACACGAAAAAAGATAACGATTTAAACATCACCTAGCGTTACCAAATTATATCAGAATGTTGATAATAGACTCATCTGGGTCTGGTAAGACGCAATTGCTATTAAATTTAATACTGAGATGAATTAAAGGGGATAAGTTGTATTTTGTGGCACCATCTGCAGACGATCAGCGATTCTACGACGTACTTAAGGATTTTAATGAAAGTGCAAGATTCTTAAATGAAGAAAGCGACGATACTATTGAGTTTAGCGCCGATATTGATGATGCACGGTCCGTATATGAACTTGATCGGAAAATTAATAATCTTGTTATTGATGATGATGTGATGGCGGATATACAATCAAATCCAATTCGGATATTTTCTCGAGGAAGAGACAAATATATATATATATATATATATATATATATATATATATATATATATATATATATATATATATATATATGTGTGTATATATATATATATATATATATATATATATATATATATATATATATATATATATATATATATATATATATATGTGTGTGTGTATATATATATATATATATATATATATATATATATATATATATATATATATATATATATATATATATATATATATATATATATATATATATATAGAGTATATATATAGTGTTACAGTTGTTTCTCCTGACTTTAGGTATTTGTGTATATATGTAACACTATTCCTATATTTAATAGAGTTGATATGCATACATTACAGAATATCCAGATAACTTGGTGTAGCTGAGACATGGATTATTATCGTTTAAAAAAGTTATTTAGTAAGGCGCAGTCAACTCAAAACGTATTTCTAATAATTCATTTATATGATCTTAGATCAAGATATCGAATCGGTCTTGAAACTTTGTTTGAATACATTAGCGGGCGGGGGTGGGGTGTGTGAATCCACAGGTTTTTTAACAGTGAGACATTTTAGTTAGACAACCACCGTTCGGATAGTTAGAGGCCTCCGTTTCGCGTTATATACCGTGTTGTTGTTTTTTAAACTCACGCTAAAGGTCTATTTTCTCAACAACAAAAATGGTGTGGTAATACGGAACCCACATAGACATGTAAACGGATTGCTAGAGGCTTCAGTTTCGCTTATTTACTGTGCTTTTTCTTAAAACTCTTGTAAGAAGTCTTAAAAGTCTATTTTAGCACTCAAACATTGTTCGAAATAAATGTGAGTTAACCCTCTCTCTCTCACACACACACACACACACACACACACACACACACACTGCTCACATAAATTTGGTTTAAACTTTTTTTAAAAATCTTAATTTTCATCGCTAAAATGTATATTTAACAATGTTCGTGTAAGTTATTTGACTCAATATTTATGCACTAACAATGATTTGAGATGGCCAAAACGCAAGTGCTTTGGAAGTGGGTCCTCCGTGACGGTTTCTACGTAGCGTACGAGATTGATTTGTGCGTTTTGTTTTACATTTCCGGCAAGTTCAAAATCGTAGATCGTCCTGACTCGTTTCCAGCACAACGAATGTAAAATTTTGTGGCAGTAGACATACAGAGTTAATATGGGTGATCGGTATAACATTCACAGTCAGCTTGAACATTTGCAGTCTAAATATATCGGTAAGAAAGTAATGTTTGGATTGCATGATGCACCTTCATTGACTTATAATTGAAATATTGTAGAGTGCGTTTTTAAGTGTTGGGATCACAGATGCTCGACGCGAACATGGTGTGGGAAGGAAAAATGTTGTACAGAGACAAAAATACCTTAGATTAGCCCCATAATCCATTCTGTCAAAGGACCCTCTCTATCATACTATATATATATATATATATATATATATATATATATATATATATATATATATATCCCCCCAAAAAATCAAGTTCGTGTCGAGCACCAGTGGTTGGGGTGACCTGAGCTCATATCGTTACTTACAATGTACCTACTATATATATATATATATATATATATATATATATATATATATATATATATATATATATATATATATATATATATATAGTGTTTATTGCTAAGCATCCACTTCTCCCTGTTGAGCTCTAACTTCTCCCTGGTCTGTCCAAAAGGAAAATTCACTTCTCCCAAAAATTCAAGTTTAGCTTGACCCCTGGAGTGGACTGAAACTCTTACTGGTGGCACTACTGTCGCTTGAACTAACTAGATGTCCTTATGTGAAAACACAACATGAACCTGACAATCCATTTAGAAGTAGTGTTTACACCATTCTGAGATGACTTATGGTGGCAACACTAGATGTCAGATCACCATGATTTTCTTCTTAAACGAACTAGATAACTTGCCAAGATGTCTGGTGAAAACCCCATAGTTCAGGAGATGTAGCAATTACATGGTTTCCAAGATGGTCAACCTAATGATACCATACTGACACCATTTTGATTTAGGCCTAACTAGACATCATAAGAGGTCTTCAGTGAAAACTCTTTGATGATATGGCTATCTCTAGCATTCATGAGATTTTTAAGATGGCCACTTTGTTTGTGTGTGTGTGAATTGAATTTTAACTTAGCCAGTCCCAACTAGACTGTATGATGAATGTGCTTGAAGATTCGTGGCAAACTATGAGAAGTAGTACAAATAAAAAATTACATGTACATATGTCTGACCCATTCCAAATCTAGCCCAGGCTCCTCTGGTACTACAAGCGATTTAACTGGCCATTCCAATATAAATGTTATCTAATTTGCTTGAAAGAAACATTGAGCCCACCAACAAAATGCCGCATTTTAATTTGGGAGTTCTTGAAAGATAGGTAAATTATTACTACTTTACTCCTGTATGTAGATCCCTCCAAATTATGAAGATTGTCAGCTTAATTGTATAAGCAGCTGTAAACTTTGCATGTACAAAGTGAAGTATGTTACTTATGAACAAGAAACAGTGCTATTTCCATTCCTTTTCACAGGTTATCTAAAATGAGCACTCACTTGTGAGCATTAATATTTTCCCAGTACACTACATTGGAAATAAATGCAGCAATGTTTTTACTTAAGATTTAATCCTTTATCGTTTTCAATCAGTGTGCATCGTCTGTTCTCCTGATTGGTCCCTGAGCTAAACCAAAAAATTAAATTTTCTATCTGACCATGCATCTTTAGAAATTAATGCACTAATCTTGAGATATGCCCAATTCAGTCAGTCGAAAACCACATGTAAAGAAGTTAATTTCTTAGATATTTTTATATGCCCAAGGTGATACAGAAGGAAAGGTCATTGTCACAAATAATTTAAAAAATAAAGGTAATTGGTACAAGGACACACCCTGTGCACCCTAAAATAAACCATGTGATTGATTAAACTTGAAAACAAGTCAGTTTTTCTTTTCAGCTGATAAAAAGATTTGCATCAGTTTTCGTAATTCATTGATGTCACAGAACCCCAAATCAGTGGAGGCTTCACAATTACAAAAAATCTAGTCTGTATATCAATAGAATACGACTTTAAAACTTTGAATTGAATGGATTGCAAATACAATCTATATCACTGTTTCTGTATGGTCAAAAACATTGCCTTGGACATTTTTATAATTTGTAAAAATCTATGTGTACTACTTTTCAATATTAATGACTAGGTGACCCTGTTCAATCATTACTGCAATACTAGTTAGTATGAAGAAAGTTGAACAACTTTATTCTATTGCAGGTACGGGTCATGCTGACACAAACAAATGGGAATGGATGACAAATCAACATCGGGATAGCTTTGCGTCCTACATTGGACATTTTGACATGTTGAATTACTTTGCTGTAGCAGAAAATGAGGCCAAGGCTCGAGTTCGATTTAACTTGTTGGAGAGGATGCTGCAGCCATGTGGACCACCTCCTGAAAGACCTGAGGACTAATTTAATGTGTTTCCTTCTCAGAAACCTGAAGATCAGTTTGAATTAATATGAGAACTTTCTTATATATGTAATATCAGTTACTAATTAGGTCCAACACTTTTGTGTTATTTTACTCACAATATGACTAAATGTTATAAACAAAGACACAATGCAAAGCTTTACTTGCTTGAATATCATATGCTGTTTTGTGTTTTTTTAAAAATTTCATTTGAGAAGGACCCTTTCGTAGGAATAAAATTTGAGAAATACTATATAGCACTAAAAATATTTATTCTCCTAGCAATGTTTATAAATTGTGAATTGTGCATTTAATTAATGCTGTTAAAATAATGAAATAATGAAGTTATATGTTGAAGACTAAAACCCAGTTATTATGTTTAAAATTGGGGCAGTGAAATATCAACATGTTCATAAGTAGCACAAATGGAGGAATAATGACCAAATAATATAAACATGCAGATGGGTATGAACAATAATCAGGTTATCTCCCCATGAATTGTTTTTAAAGCATCTGACTAAATAAATGGTAGCATCACAAAATGCTTTCAAATACATGTTACCATCATGGAAGGGGGAAAAAGAAACCAGTAAATAAAATGATAGAATGTGTATCTATTCTTTTTTATTTCATTAATTTAAATATTTCCATGATGCAGCACTTTATTGTCTTTCAGTTTAAATATCTTTCTTTTCTTCACTACCAAGTATCTTTACTCTCACATTAAAGTCCTTAATGGGACAGTCCAAGAGATTCTTCTGGAACTGAAATTTAGCATCATTACCAATCAGAACACTTAAGAAAAAAATGGTCTTTGCTATTCTGACTTTGGGAGAATAATTACTATAATGAGTTCTGATGTTTAAAGTGTTTTGCAAAACCATTGGTACTGAAATCAAAATTTGTCAAGTGAAGTGTCCATGGTGGAAGCCCCTGACTCGTACATTTATATAATGATTAATTTTATAAAGTAGTGGACTTGGGTATATGCACCATACCAGTGATTGAGCTATGCAAATTTAATATTTCAATCATTTTTTTAAAGGATCATTTGATAGATGTGAGAGGTACTACTGGTTTACATTGCTAATGATTTCCAGTGGTATGTACTGTGTTACTTTGGTAGTTTCTATTAGCAAGGAATGTGCGTTTGATTTTTAATGTAGCTTTAAACAATTTTCAGTCGTTACACTACTTTGCAGTGTGGCAGTTTATTGTGATGTCTAGCACTGGAACACTATGCCGCAGACATGTGGCATGATGTCCCACCACCCAGTCACATTACCCTGACATCAGGCCAACCAGTCATAACACTAACCTCTTATTTCTCAATGCCAAGCAAAGCAGCTGTTAGTACCATTTTGATAAGTCTTTGGTGTGACTCATCCGAGGTGAACAAACACTGTAACCACTTGGCCACCAGAGCAACGAATATACAGAAATTCTCAAGTAATGTTTTGTTACAAATTGAAGAATATTTATAATCTTTCCAATAGCCTCTGGTTTTTCCCCGTTTTTGGGGGTGGTTCCTACACCAGTTATACTGGCTGCCATGTATAGCCTATCTAGTGCTGAAAAATGAAGTTAAATCCCATAACAACAAACTGTTATCACCTGTTTGGCATATTTCACATATGCCAACATGCTAGCCAAAAAAAATATTTGTGAATGAAATTTCTGATTTTGGATAAAAATGTCTTTTTTTTAGTTAATTACTAGCATATACTAACATGCTTTGTACACATATTCCTTGATTTTCAGGAGAACAGTTGTTTTCTGCTTTCAGTTTACATAATTTCTCAAGTCTGCTAAATATTATCTCATTTTTTGAGTAAATGTGTTTAATATTTACTGGCCCTATCAATGTGTTCCCTATTATGTTAGTAGTATAGCTAGTATGCTTGCAGGCTTCAGTGTCAACACCAAATTTTATCAACATGCTATATTATTACAGCTTTTTAAAAATTAACATAACGTAGCAAATTCATCTACCATCCTGTAAGGTACTGACCATTTAAAGTTGTGGAGGGTGGCTGAGATTTTCTTTGGAGGCAAGACATTTTCATTTATTTTATCTCAAGATAAGTTTTTTTCCCCCAAGTATAATTGATATGGTGTTATTTTTCTAGAAAGTGCAGATTTTATTCCATTTATTAACAGACATCATCCAAAATTTTCTTACTGCTACTTCTCCAGGAAAAAAGGCATAATGACACGTTTACACCGGAATACATCTTAGGCCTAATTGGTCCTAAAAATGTTGAAAATGAAAAGGTGCAACTTATGCATTCAATATGGTTGCCCTCATCAAGAAAATCTTATATCTGTCCTTAAATGAATGTTTCAACAAAGACTTATGATGAAGCCTAGTTCATCCTTGTTGGTCCTAAATGAAAATGGTTCAGACATTCAATATGGCAACCAGAAATGGATGGTTTTATCAAAACGGGGAACATTTTCACTAATGAACTTCATATGATACCAAATTGGTTTAAATGAAAATGGTGCCAATAATAAATCCAATATGTCCAAAAGTGTAATTTGAAAATCTTGTTATTACTGAATAGTATCAGAGATTGTTTCAACACTCAGCAGTTAAAAAAGAAAGAAATGATTTTGTCTTGAATTCCTGGAAATTCATTGCACAAAGTAAAGCATCAGTCCATTGAAGTGTTTTGTATTAATGGGAACACATATCATCAAATTCCTGAGAAATGAGCTTAAAACAAAATTGAATGCAAGTCAGTGAAAATTAAATATGGGCCATAGTGACCTACTTTTTAAATAAGAGTGTACAACTTGTAAAGATGCATTCCCTCGTGCAGTTTCATAATTCTAGTACAGACAGTATGTACATAGCATGCAGAAAACAACATCAGTAAATTGAGAAATGTAGGTCACAGTGTCCTTTATATTAAATGGTACGAGAGGTACATAATTGTCAAGTTTCCATATATATATATAAGTATGGCTGTTCCATTTAAACATGCATAAACAAACATGGTACCTTGGAAAGGCATATATGCCAGGGTACTTAAAAAATTATAAGAAAATTATAAATTGCACCTATGGTTAAGTAAACCACACTAAAAGTGCATTCCCTGGTTCCCAGGTGGGTTTTACTGGAACAGACCTCATTAAGTTTCATAAACTGAGAATAACTTAAAACACACAATTTAACCAAAGGCAGTAAAGTGTTAAAAAAAAAAAAGTGGGCAATAGTGATCTGTATTAAAAACTGAGGTGCAGTACTCAAGTTGCATTACCTCGAAAAGTCCCACAACTGTACTAGGTATGATTGTATCTACATGTATATGTAAAAACCTATGTGGCTATGAACTAATTACAGATACACCGGTTAAGCCAATAAAAGGTCGCTGGACCTTCCTTTGAAGAGTGTGTTGCTAAAAAAGATGCATATAATCATCAACATGTGATGACTCCAGCAACAGTTCTTGTAAATAAGGTTAAAAACCAAAGTCGGAGGTTTTTTTTTTGTTGTGATGATGGGTGTAGTACTCCTAGCTGCATTCCCTAGCCAGGTTTTGTGGTTCGGGGTGCAACAATATCCATACAGGATACAAAAATCCTGTGATATTGATTTAATATGAAATTGAACCAAATATGGACCAATACAGTAAATTTTTACCAAAGCATGCTTTGCTACACCACAAGTTCAGATATACCTTGATTGTGTTGTCTCTCATAGTTTACTTCATAGCTTCATCTATTTCTTAATTACTACAAAACTCTAGTGCCAAAGTAAACAAAACTTTGATTTAATAATTAGGTAAGATGTTTTATTCTTTTTTAAAAATATTTCTTATTTTTCAAAGAAGTTAGCTCCTTAAGAAGCTTATATTTTTCTAATTATCATCCACCAATAATGACACCATTTAAGTCGTTGTGTTTTGTCTTCAATGTTGTTCACTCCATGGCAAATGTTTGCTCGATCATCTGGCATCAAGTAATTGGATAGCATGTATAGCGCCCATTTCTCATACTTTTTATAACAGGTCCTGGACAAGACATTCTGTCGCAGTTTGAACCATGCATTAAAGAAGTTTTATAAATCCATGTTTAAAATAAGGCTACCTAGACAATCTGAAAGGGCTGAATACCAGCACATTTTATTTTAGATGATTCAGTTTGGCAAATATGCCTACTGGGTAATGATATTGAAAGCTGTGAATTACACAGATTATTGGAGCTAGAAAAGTGTTTAAAAAGTTTGAATAAAAGCTGATGCACCTTGACTGAAATTGAGCTCTGAAATGAGTGAGAACTGGAACCGACATCGTTTTCAAAGCTCAAAAACGTTACACTGAAAATGTATGCCAACTGTTTGACCAGAATCTGCACACCATATACCGTAACATAGTTGTAACTTTTCAAACACTAGATATGTAATTTTAATAGTATGATCACCAACTTAAGAGGTGTAAACTTCTGTACTAGTCATCTGGCAATTGTTATCACCAATCGATGGATTTATAAACATGGATTATAAGGAGTGTTGTAAAGTACTGACTCAATATTTTCTTAACTACGTCAGCTTACAGGTACAAAAATGAGCATAACTGAAATAATTAATAGTAACACGGATTTATATTCTTTGATTTATATGGATTTTATTTCTCAGAGTAAATCAATGCAGGTGAATTCTAATGTACAATCAAGGATAGTTATCACCAAATTATCACATATAGGAAAAATATGAGGATATAGATCTTCACGGTCTATTTCATTCACTTGAAGAAACGTAGGGATATCACACATTTATTTAATTTAGGGTACTATTAAAAGTATATATTTTTTTACATGTTTGCAAATTCCCAATGTATGTAAAATTGTGACTACATTCTATTTTTAGATTTCATTTTTTAATCAGATTTTGGCGTAAGGTTTGTTAGTGGGGAAAAACAAACATGTCAGCTAGTCATCTATATGCAGGGGCATCTCAGCACAGAACAATATTCATACACTGATGATGAACAGATTAAGCTCAGAAAACCCAAGAGATTAATGCATATACATGTACAACTAGAGGCAACATCTTTTAAAGATTTTGATTTCATTAGGACTAACAGAGTGTAGCTGCAAGATAGATATGGAAGTGCTAGGTATGTAGTGAACTATAACCATTTCCTCCTCTCCCTCCTTTTTGTTGTACTCCTCCTTTGATTTGCATAACAAATGCGTAGAAAAAGATACCAGATAAAATCTTGGCAGCATCTCTGAAATGCAAGCAGTTGAAGTTGAAGCTGGAGGAAAAAAGTAAAGAAGCTAAAGATTTTGATTTCATTAGGACTCTAACAGAGTGTAGCTGCAAGATAGATGGATATGGAAGTGTTAGGTATATAGTGAACTATGACCATGTCCTCCTCTCCCTCCTTTTTGTTCTCCTTTGATTTGCATAACAAATGTATAGAAAAAGATACTAGATAAAATCTTGTCAGCATCTCTGAAATGAAAGTACTGGACTTGAAGATGGAAGAAAAAATGTAAAGAAGTTAAAGGTCAATGGTTAATGTCTATGTTACAATGGCTTTCATGTTCAATATCATTTCTCTGCCATGTTCTATTTATTTCTGTATTGTTTTTGCATTTCTTTCATGTATTTAAATTAGTAACTGAAGCAGAACACTTGATACTATGAGTGGTCATTGAAAAACTGAAAGCTGGTCTTTGAAAAGTCATTGCATTTCAGCTCTCCTGATCTGGATGAACCCTACCACCTATTCAAGCAAACTGATAGACTACCAATGCCTGCTCAACCAACCATCATACACACATGTTGATACTGAAATGGTAAAGCTACATGTAATTAACTGTACTGCTCTGTATCACCTAATGAACAAAACCATTTAAGTTGTAGGGGTTGAGGGTTTTGTTTTGTAATGAAACATACAAATCCCCATTTTTCCTCTGCTATAGTGCAAAGTGACTCATAGTTTTAAAATATCTGAAAATACTGGCTTAGGTATTGATCTTTTCCTGTGTCTTTTACAGATTTACAACTTTTACCAGTAAAATTGACTGGTTTACTCATATACTGGGTCAAGGCAGTTGTATACAATTATTCAAACCTACATACAAAATTTTCTTTTCTAAAACTCCTAATGTCTAATACATTTATATTTTATGTCATTAAATTTATTTATACATTTTTTGGACATTTCCAACAAACATGCATGTTATGGAAATAGTGTTTCTTAAGTTAGCACGAGTTTATAAAGTTTCTTTACTTGGTGTGAGTGAATTAGCAAAAAATTGAGTATTTGGAGTTTTTTTAATGGTTTTTTTTTTGTACACATGTTCAGTTAAATTATGGATACAAATAATCTGGCCTGTTACTGGAGGGTTCACTGAAGTTGTCAGTCTTCTTGTACATTTACATACAATTAACAAGGAATGTTTTCTTTGCCAACAAGATTACTATTGTTTTAATTCTTGTTGGACATTTACTATGTTCTTAACTTTGTCACTGAAATCCAATGTTTTGTGCCACCCGCCTCACCAATTTTGTAAGAGGATACACAAGCAATATTTTCATCATGCTTTAACAGGCTTTTACTGTATATGTGGAAAGTTACCCCCCTTTCCCTTCTCCAGGTGGTAGGTACCATGAAATCCACTTCAAATAGTTCCCAAGAACTCATGAAATGATGAGAGGCAAACACATGTACTTTTATATGTGCAGATGCCAACAATGTGAACAGTACAACAGCTCTTCTAATTCAAACCTAAGATTACTAAATTAAGCAAGGCTGTTCCAATAAAATGTACCTGGGACCCAGGGAAGACACTTTTAATGTGGGCTACTCTTCCATATATGCAAGGAAGAACTTTCTAATCATTTTAATATGAACTAGGTGCTATCAAAGTGCCCTGGCAGATATTTTTTTAAAACTGCCTTTCTTGGGTAACATGTATGTTTAAATGGAACAGCCCGAAAACCATTTAAAGATAATGAACTTACAATTTTTAACAATACATTCTACAGCTGTTACATAAATGGAAGTTTTTTTCTCAAAATACCGGCTCAATTCTCTTTCCACCACATAAAAACAAAGACTACAACATATATACCTGACTGTCCTTCATAACGTCTGGGAAATGCCTGAAAAGCACTAGTGTCACACAAGTTACCATTAAAGTCTCAAAAATCAGGCACACTGTAATTTTTTTTAATACAAGTTGTTGTAGAGTTTAACGCCATTTTTCAGCACAAGATAGGTAGGCTATACATGGCGGCCAGTATTATTGGTGGAGGAAGAACTCGGAAAACCCCCGAAAAGAACCGACCCACAAGAAGCTACTGGCAAGCTTTCTCACATAACTACATTAGCCGAATCTTAGACTCGAACCCACGCAGAGGTGAGATGGCAGTGATCCGTAACGGAAAACGCTTTAGACCATTCGGGGCCCCTTTAATACAAGTACATGAGCTTCGTACAGAAAGGAGTAAATAGTCAAGCTTCTGATGTCTTTCTGGTAACCTCCATGACATATAGGTGAAATCGTAATAATTAATAAACCTATAGTAGCAACTTACCTGGTTTCTTAAAAGATTTGTCTTATAAATCTGACTTGAGAGTTTAACTTAAATGTTGACTTTCTGTCACCCAATATGACAACTAGATAGACATAAGTTATCAAAATTAAGATTACTAAAATGTGGGCTTTGCTAAGGAAGTACCATCTGTCTCATCCGGGCAGTTTGGCCTGTAGAAGGTCACACAGAAAAACAAATGTGTAAATGTCACATTAATGGATAGTGCGCTTGGATTGAGCAATGCAATTTTTGTCTATAATGGGAAAAGGGCTTGGATTTAGAGGATCCCGGGAATACATTAGGTTGTTAAGCAGAGTTCGAACTTAGTAGATACCGTGAAAAAAGATTGTAATTTGTGAAATTTATTCCCTGTGTGTAAAAAAAATTCCTCTGTTGGGCTAATTAGTTCAGAACTTTTGTTGTAGATCAACAAAAAAATGGTCATGCTCTCATTCCTCTAACCGGAACCCTGTGTGGAAAAGGCAAAGAATGAAATTACAAAATTGGATTTCCTTTGTTTGGTTCATAAACTACAATGAAAGCTGAAATGACAATTATGATGAAATGTTATTCTGAAGATGCAAATAGAAAGAAAATTACAAATCACTTGGCATGAATAATGTTGTGAACAAGTGTTTAAATATGAAATTCTCACATGACTGGAGCTGTGGATGAGGACCAAAAGAAAAAAATGTATGTATTAAAAACTAGCAATGAACCAGACATGCCATGGATAACAGAAGGGACGTGAGAGCCATAGATTTCTGCTGGTACAACAGCCACTGCAAATTCTGCTCTTTCTGGAGAAAATTACTAAAGTGTGAAAAAAACGTAAATTTTGACCATGAAACATTAAAAGCAACAATTCCCCAACAAAGTGTAAGAAAAAAATATTGTCTACACATGATGGAAAAAAAGTAAAAGTATTATCATCTTTAAATAACTAAAAAGGATCAATTAAATAAAACATTCACTTGATTTAAAGGTTTATTTTTTATCAATGACAATAAGATGGGAAGGAATACAAAATTGTTAGCAGCTTATTCCACCCATTAGATATCAAAAAAGATGTTAGTAGAAAGAAGAAAAATCATCTTGTAAACAAAACCTTCGTGGCTTTGTACGAAAAAAAATCATATTTTCTTCTTGTTCTCATTCTCCAAAGGAAATTACAAAAATAGAATTCCTAGTTTGGTTGTTAAACTAGACTGAAGCTGGAATGATGTTTATTATGAAATGTTATCTTGACAATGCTGGCAAGATGTGAATGGAAGGAAAATCACAAATCACATGGCATGCGTAATGTTGTGTCCTAGTGTGTACTATTATTTAAATTTGAAATTCTGACAAAGCTATTACAATTAGATGGAACCATGGATGAGTACCAAGAGAACACTTTTATATGTTAAAGGCTATTAGTAATGAACTAGATCCACCATTATCAAAAACTCAGATTCCTGTTGGCATGACAACCGCTGAAAATTACTCTCTTTTTTGAGAAAATTACTACTCTGGTGTGAAAAATGTAGACTTTGAAAATGAAACATTAAAATAAAAAAATTACCCCACAAAATTGTGAAAAAGATGAACAAAAAGTATGATGGACCTCTGAATAACTAAAAGGATTAACTCTAAGAGAATATTCACTTTGTTTATTGTTATGAACAACCATTAGATGGGAAGGCACATACACAAACGTAGCTTATTCTGCCCATCAGATTTAAAATCTGAGATTTCTTTTCTATAACTTAATACACTTCTGCAAAATGTGAAATATGTTTACGCTGTAATATGATTTATAAATTCTTCATAATTACATAAAGCTACCAAGTTACAAAACCCTGGTTGGTGACTGGTCGATAATGTATTCTGAACTAGTAATGCATGTGAGGATCAATCAAACACTCTAGACAGAGGAGTATGTTAATGGAATTTAAAAATTTATCGCACATCTGCCTTCATTATTATAACTGTTGCATTTACAATATCAGTTTTATAAATTATGGTAGGTGAGACACATATTTGCACATGCTATATACATGTGTTTATGTAAGTGACAAGATTGCTTTATTCTAAGAAAAATATAAATCAAATGATGAAAATACATGTTTGTCCAACTGACACTACTTTCACATTTTCACTAAAACACTAGTATTGAGTCTGTCAGAGTTGCAGTACACTGGATGCAGAATAAATATACATTTTATTTTCTTAAATCCAGCTCTATTACTACTATTAGACATGTAGTACAATTTTACCTAATTTTTGAGTGAATAAAGCATCCAGTATAGAAGACATGTGGCTTTCAAAACTTTAATACACCACCACAACATTTAATGTTGCCCCTCTTGATAAAGTCATGTGCCAAAGACATCTAATTTCCAAAACCGTAATGCAGCATTTTAACATTGTTCATGCCTCTCTTGGTCAAGTGATACAGGTCTCACAGTTTAAAGAAGATACAGAAAAAAAAATGGTTTTAACATAAAAGGGACTTGACAGCAGAATAAACCAAAGCTATACTGGCCCTAACACAGCCAAGAAAAGCTAATCTAAGATTATCAACTACTCAATTTGTGTTATCAAAACTTATTGCCATATACAGGAAAAGATTATGTAATCAAAGCTATTTTTTTAAGGAATGAAAATGTTTGAGAGCAGTTGACTTTATTCTCATTTCTTGGCTGTGAAATATGTACAGTATTCTCAAAATATCAACTGCTTAGACAGACATACAATTTCACCTAATTGATTTCAATCATATCACTCTTACACTGTGACACTAATGACAAACTAAAGAAATGGCACTAATTCTTATTTCTGTTTGCTTTTCTGGCCATGTCTTCTACAGTATATCGTATAACTATTTTGCGTAAATGTCAAAAATCGTCACTCTCATCATCATAACTAAATTCATCACTCAACTCATCATCAGAATCAAATTCATCATCACTGTCAAAATCATCTGGGTAACACACAATTGTACGAGGTCTCATCTTTTTTTCCTTTAAAAGCCTGGCTTCCTTCAACAAAACTTTTCTTGAAATATTCCCTTCTCCAGCCTTGAATTCTGCAACTAGAGGTATTACATGGTCTATGGCTTCCTTAACATTGTTCACACTGGGAGCTGAAACAAATTATGTAAAAGGTTGTAAGATGGGAGTCAATTGGCTTTAAAAATAACATGCAGAAATGACAAATCTTATATTTTTTTTGCCTTGGTCAGAACAAGGACTTTCAAAAAAATGCACAAAATTCCACAATTGTCATCTTTATATTCTTTTAACAAAGCTGCATCATGTTTTATTTTTCCAGCAACAGTTTTCCTCGAATGATATATTACAGGTTAGGTGGGTTTCATGATTCCTAAATGAGCAAAACTGTTTTTAACAATTAATTTGATCTATAGATAGTTGAAGTTTTTCCTGTCAGTGATTCCTGCAGATAGATCAAGAGGCATCTATAAATAATTTTTTAACACCTTTGTATTAGTTTATTCTACCTTTGTCTTGGTTACAAACTGAGCATTAATGCCTTGGTTTTTTTCCTGCTATACAACATATGTATTAGTTTGAATTGTACATTTAATGTGCCTCTTTGTTCAACTTTCAATGAAATGTATTGTGTACTGAACAGTGCTTCAGAAATACTCAAATAGTTTAGAAGAAAAAACAATGTAATCATTAATTACGTGGTTTGCCTCTATGATGCTCTATTATAATAGTAATTTCCAGTAGCCACTGCAAACATTGATCATACATAAAAACAATTCAAAATTAAAGACAAAAACAGTAAAGCACAGCTTTCTTTTCTAATAACATCAAATTAGAACTATAATGAGTTAATAACATGCAGAGATTAAGTTTGATTTGTAATAGTGTGATCAACTAAGACTATGTAGTATTTTGCTGTAATCATGGATCTGTTTTTGTTTGTTTTTTATGGTTTAATGCCATTTTTTCAGCACAATATAGGCTATACATGGCGGCCAGTAGTAATAGTGGAGGAAGAACCCAGACAACCCCGGGAAAGAACCACTGACCCACGAGAAGCTACTGGCAAGCTTTCTCACGTAACTACATTTGCCGAATCTTAGACTCGAAACACATGCAGACAGAGGTGAGATGGCAGTGATCCGTAACGGACAGTGTTTTAGATCACTTGGCCACTCGGAGCCCCAATCATGGATCTGATGCAGACGGGTATTGAAAAGCACAGGTCTTATACTGTATCATTTAAACTTACTGTTCATAAAGGGGGGGGGGGCATAACCAAGGGAATATATAGTATTTTAATAAATTAAGTCCAAGGAGTTGTCAGCTGCTTATTTTAATGACATCTTGAGTGAGTCTTTTATATAACACATTAATTGATTTGGAGATGTGGCAATATTCTGAAAACAAAACTATTCCAAGTTTTCTGAATACCCTTCCTAACTGTTCATGTTATAATACACAGAACATCAAGCTGAAGGCAAAGCCAACACATGCATCCAGACAAATATCTCATGCTCACAGACGCCCACAACTATTAAGAATTCAACAAGTGAATATGCTGAAATTATGAAAGTCAAGTAAGTTATAATCCCACTATAACCCATAATGTGAATGAGGATCTGTCAAATTATCAAAGAAATCATTTATTGAGAGGACTTAGACAATCAGAATATGAAGGAAAACATTCCTTTAAGAAAAAAAGAACGAAAACTTGAGTAAACAAAGCAAGACATAATATTGCTGGAAAACATTGTCTAGTGTAATCTGTTTGGGATCTGAGTCATATTTTACATCATGGCCTGAAGAAAATACAGCATTTAATAAATTAATCAAAGCAGATCAAATGAACAAAAAAAAAACTTAAAATTGAACACATGGTCACGTTTTATTTCTATTTTCAGTGGTAAATAAACATTTTCAATGTCAACACAGTATCAGGTGTTGTTTTTTAAGCATGTGGCTTTTAAAATCCACAGCCTTAGGCTCTTGTCTGAAAATGTTTGCAAAATAAATTTCGAGGACTAAATTATTACTTTCTTACCTGTCACAGTAATGCTTCCTGTGGAAAATATCTTGAGAGTGGCTTTAGGTGACTTCAGTTTATAAGTTACACCTGGATGTAATTCAGGTTCATAACTGAAAAACAAGTAAAAAGAAATTTAAACTTATTAATCTAAAGCAATGTAGCAGGACCCTAACTCTCCCCCCCCCCCAATCACTACAGTGATGTGGAAAATTTATATTCTGAAACTAGCTGGTGTACATCAAATTTATTTTCATACTTTGGCACACAAAGGCTATTTGATACAAAAATTAATTTAGGAAGAGTTCTTTTCTCTCATCAGAGGAACATTTTGTTTGTGGAGTCTTAAAAATCATGGTTTTGAAGTAGCAAGTATGAAACTGACAGAAAAAATACCACAAAAAAAAAATGAATTCATGGAATATCAATGGAAATGTTATTAATATCACTGTTGTGTCACTCCAAGTAAATTCTTTTTCAATTCACTGCAATACAATACAGAGTAGATGTGTACTCTGCTTTGGTACATTTCATCGTATATTGCATGCTTATAAATAGCAACAGTATATAGGCAATGGTTAATGAAATTTCTACGAGCTGTAACTTTGGCACTAACACTGTAATGTCAATGTGAAATAATACAAACATCATGATATTACCACAACATTATTGTAAAAAAATCTTAATTCGAGGAGAAATATATAAAATATTTAATGAAACAAGGGCATGACCTGAATTAGATAGCAAAACAAGCAAACCCACTCTGTAAAACATCTCAGGAATATCCTGAAAAATGATCAAGGAAACAAAACAAATACACCAAAATGCTGCCATTTGTAAACAAGTCAAAGCTGATATTTGATGCCTAACATACTGATGCATATTTTACACATGGTAATGTATATTGAATTTTGAAAAATTGTGAAGACAAAATAAGAAAAACTGTCCAATATATAACTTTCTTTTTGCGGGATAAACTTTGTCCAATTTAGTACCTCCTTGACACAAAACAATGGTGTCATGATGTCCGTTAAGAACTTAAGCTTTTCTGTACATCTGCCTGCATTTCTCAATACTGTGCTGTTGTCTAGATGCCTCTTGATTCAGTCTTTTGCATTTGTCTCTTGCCACTTCTCACAAAAATTAAGTTTTACTTCATGTATTTAATTTTTTGGCTCCTTACAAGTCTCCCACAAAGTTTACAGCTGGGTCATCAGTTAGTCCTCATGTCTTGTGGTTTGTTGGTGTAAGGAGAACATCTTACACTGAGTGTAAAAGGGGGCTAATTTACCGGGCATCAACACATCCAGATGTCGAGATGGTTTAATGGACCATGCAGCTTTCCAGCATAATCGATCTCAATGCTTCTTCATGCAGACAGTTTTAACTTGCCTGTCATCCTCTTCTGCAAGATGACATTCTTTCTGGACCATGGCATGCTTCTCTTTGGTGCCTGCAACTTGCCATGGAGCTCTTTTCAGACATCCCAGACCCATTCTTCCAGTTGCTACTATGCATAACCATGTCACTGTGTCTCATCAGTCTGAATTCTTCCAGTTGCTACTATGCATAACCATGTCACTGTGTCTCATCAGTCTGAATTCTCAGTCTTTAACAGTCTTTAATGACACTCATTTTGTACCTGTCCATGCCTAAACTGCTGATTTTATCACATTCTCATCCGCACTGCCCTTCAACATCATCACTTGCTTGGCCTGTCACCTGTCAGCGATGATAACTTATGGTGGTAACTGAAGCTTGATACCAGTACTGTACAAGCAAATACAACTGAAGCTCCTTGGCTCTAACATCCATCATTGCTGATATGTTTCAAACATTATCCCAACTGCTTTTACAGCCATCAATGGGATTTATTATTGTATAAGAGATCAAAGGTAGAATACCATGCTGGTAATACGTGCCTTGTTTTTCCCAGGTAGCGCACTCTTGTTTATGGATTCCTTCCAGTTGCTTCATGTCTACCACACGCTCGTCATTCATGGAGTCCATAAATCACTTCTCACTGCTCTTAACTGGTTGCTCACTTCCACTATTCTGAACCTGTATCTATCAGCAGAATCGGGCTTCTTGACTTGGATGACTTGAACTTTATCCTAGTCCAGTTAAACAGGTCTCCAAGATCTTATGAAAACCATCTATCTTCTGGTACTGACATGGATATAACTGTCATATCACCCAAGAAGGCCCTTGTAGGAGGCTGCCAAACTCCACAAGACAAAACTTGATCTTGGAATATCTTCTCTGCTGACTTCACAAGGAGATTCATTCAAGCTGAACATAGTACCATGCAGTTAAAATGCCAACTTCTAATTTCTGACAGGCTGTTTTGTAGTCTGACATGGTGAAACAAATGAGTTATCAAGGTAGTGTTCAAGAATGTCCCTAAACTTCTCTGGTATATATTCTCTAGGCCAAAAAAAATCGGTGTACTTCCGGTGAGTCAAGTGCACCTGATTCTCATTGCTGACCATATATCACCCCACCCCACGTTAAAAACAAAAAAATTCAAATTATTTTTTTTTTTTTAAAAATCGCAATAAATTTTTATGTTTACAAAAAATCGTCTTGCCTTCCCTAAATTTAAACCAGTGTATTAGGAAACATTTGTTTTTGGCCTTTTGGGTTCACCAGCTTAGGTGGAATGCTACTATATGCATTGGCAAGGTCTAACCACATCACTGTTAGACCACCCTTTGTGTCCTTGGCATCCTGTATGATCTTAGTTAAGACATTTTTGTGTGCTCAAGGCAACTATATACTCCTGAAAGTGGAACTCCGCCTCTTTGAAGTATAGATGTACATGTACCTGTTTTCCACCATATATTTCGTCAGATACCAGGCAAGGATGGCTAGGCATATCTTCCAAGGGATATTCTCCTGAACTGCTAGATTCCTGATGAATTCTCTTTCTTCAGGAAAATGCAGCCCTCTGCAAGCTTCTAACTATGCCAGCTCTGCATTCTGATACCTTCTTGTCAGCTTCTGCAGCTCTGCTATTATGTTTGTAATCTCCTGTAGTCTACAGTTTTCTTTTCTACAGTAGCCCTCTCCTCCATTGAATAGCCCACCACCACCACCACCACCACAGCAGCCAAACCCACTTTATCCCATGGCCCCAAGAAGATTGTGTTCAAAAGTTCCCCTTGTGGACTACCACCCATTTAACGTCACCAGCAGCTGGCATTCTAGTGCAAAAACTATCAAATTTATCCTTAGAGTGGACACATAATGGTTGTTTACAAATAGAAATCACACTAATATTTATTGATTTCTCAATGCAACGTAAGACATTTGTCCCAACATCATGCTATCAAAATAAATCTATCTGATTATCCTTGCTGCTGTGCATTCCTAAGATATCAGATTTTGTGACTTTGATAACTACTGTCTATTATTACAACCAATAGTTGTCAAGATAAGAGAAGCATGTGATATGTCAAGTCAGTATGTGATATGGATGCCAGATAGTAAAATGGTATGTCAACCATTGCTGCTTCCTTCTTAGATTATAAAATGTACTTAACCAGGTACCTGACTAGGAATGATAAAAAGTTGACCAGTTCACTACCTTTGTAAACACTAAACACCTTGTAATAACAACTTGCCAATAAAGGAATATGTTGTAACAGAAAGCACAAAATACTGTCAGACATTATCAGCTTAGGACGAATAGTAAACACAATTCAACTAAACAAAAATAAAGGGAGAATCCTTTGATAACTTCTGAGAAATTTGATTTTAAAAATTCCAATAATTATCATCAATATAAGTTCAAATGCAGTGAGTGGGAAAATAGAATCGACTAGCACACAGGGATGGTTACAGCCAGATGTTTCTGCCCATATTTTAAGGTCAAGGTAGTTTTCCACCATGGCAGATGATTATTCGTATAGTTTAAAAAAATCAATATGGATAATGGTTTTGTCACATTGAATCCCTCATCTGATAACATTCCTGTGACTTTTTAAAAAAAAAAAAGTTAAATATATAAAAATTAGTTACACCTTTCATACTTTATGTAGTTATTATTCACATATGTGTAATCCCATTCAACAAAGGCTACCCATCTTATAAGGTCACTTTCCTGATGCTGAAAGGACCACCGTACCTAACAAAACTAGGCAGCTAGCTATTACCAACTCTCATACATTTAAATACCTTGCATTTTCTCTATATTTTCCTGAGAATTCTACAATTTTGACAGTGAATGGAAGTGAACAGGTTCCAAGCACATTTACTATGCGAAAATTGCTGAATCTGACGTTGAATCCGAACTTTTGCAAAATACGAGCAAATTTCCTGGCTGCTACTTTGGCATCAATCTCACTGGAAAAAAAATCACAAGATTTACATACAAGTATCAGACTTTAAAAAGTTGAACACACAAAATATAATCACATAAAAAAAGAATAGTTTTTTTAATCATATTCTTTGCTTTACTTGCAATTCCCTGCAGTTATAAAGTTTCCACTAGCAAATATACAACATATTTGGATATCAATTAATAAACTCTCCTACTCTTTTTTTAAGAATTAAAGGTGATATATCAGTTTTGTTATGTACTGCATTTCACTTTTCACAATCATATGCACATGTTGAAACTAATTAGGGTTTGGTATTCTTCTTATGCCTTTGTAAGCAAGATATTCTTGAAACTGATGGTAGAACAATAAAGTAAGAAATTGTCTAGATTACTTATATACAAAAGGAATTAATTTGTTAGAGCAATTTTTCCAACAGTGTATTTCAATCACATAAAGACATAAACTAGCAAAATGTAGTTTTGGGGTAAAAGTAAATTTAATTATCTAGTACTTATCTGATGTTATGACTTTTCTAACTCCTTCTCCTGGACTAGTAGCCAGTCCAAGTTAAATATTCCCTCCCATTACTAAATAGAAGTGCATAACAAAAATAGCACAGTCCCAATCTAATGCTTACTCACTTCTGTTCATTCAAAATACATGCAGGGCTTTCCTTATCAGCTAGGAACCAGACAATTTACCTGGTTGTTTTTACTTTACACTAAGCTACTTTGAAAAAAAAAGCCTGTATCCCAGTTGGGGGGAGGTCTGCCAAAACCCCCACCAACTTAAGCAACTCACCCTCCAACTTGAAATCTAAAGAAATTCCCTGACAATGATCATCCTTCATTAACTTTTACCAAGCCTAAAATAATATGGCTGAGTATTAATACATCACTATTTATTAATGAGGAGAAATCGAGCCAGAGAATATTACATACATAACTCATTAACCCCTGGCACCTCGTTTATGCCTCAGGAGGTACTAGCATCAAAGTCATTTAAGATACACTCAAGTGGATTATGTTATAGCAAAGTAAACAGATGCAGTGCTATAATGATACCAAATGGACTTTCTAGTTTCGCTACAAAATACAGAGGGAAAAATTTAATTTTTTAAAACCCAATTTGTTTCTACCAAAAAAAAATTCATTGTCAGAATCAGATTTTGTGTCTGGATTTTAGACTTTTTGGCCTCAGATCTAAGGCAGACCAGTCCAAACTGCACAGTTAAGCAAACCTTTGCCAAAAAAAGTAGGATAAGATGGGCAATTGGAATAAAAAATAGTCTGGATATGAAAATGATGGGTCCATTTTGCAAAGACAAACAAAGAACTCCAACTTTTACCCTTCTGCTCATGCACAAGCAAAACAGCCAATGAAAAATGATGTTTTTTTTAACAATACTAGGCATTAAGTTAACCAAGTTCAACTCAACTGATGGACATCTTTTTGTGTGTGTACCAAAAGCATCTCCAGAGAGAATCGCCATGTCTGAAGACCCAAAGGGCAGAAAGTGGTAAACCCCATTTACTGCCTAGTTGAATGACCACACATCAGCATCTCTCATCACATGCCCAATGCAGAATGGAAATGAGGAAACTAGATGGGGAGAAGAGACCAGCTCGATCGAAGTCACAATAAGTGATGGCTCATCATTCAGTTTCAGGACCATCTATTCCATTTTGTCTCCTCTGAGAGGTGGCTTGGTAAACCTATAGCCACCCTATTTCCTTGAATAATGAATCTTACGAAGGAGAGGGCATATAGCCTTGCCCAGATTGTCAACTAATGTTATGGTGAAAAAATAAGACGTTCAAGCCTCATTAACCTGGAGGTGGGAAATCCAAAGCAATACTGCAATTTAATGGCAACATAGGGAAAGGGGGTGTATCAAGCCAGTCTGTTTCCCCAAAAAGAGGCATAACTGCTCCCCTGTCCTGATCAGGGAACTACAATATTTAGTACCAATGGAAGTATATCCCAGGTGGTAGGTATTTGACCTTGGTAACAGATGCCCAGCACCATGTACCCAATGACTTAAACCAGAGCCCATTATATGTTGCATTGCTTGTTACTTAGTTACCACTGCCTGGTGATTTAGTAACTTGACATAGTCAAAGACAGGTCAAGAAATAAAGATCGTAGAGTCATGAGAAATTGATACAATTTGCCCTTCGACAAGCACAGTTAAAACGTATGACTTGTTTGGAGCGTCAGTGACTTCCTTTAACTAAGATAGTGATTTTGATGTATTACTATGGACTTGACACCAAATTCCTTAAACCAGCAATAGCCCTTGATCTCTCTTTTAATTTTCAAATCGATGATAGGTTGAACTCAATGGGCCCTTCCTAAAATGGAGAGACTCCATCTGTAAAGATGAAGCTCCTGTTTCTTTAAAAGTGGTGACTTTCTGGTAAATCCCACACATCTACCCGTAATGTGTACACAAAAAGGTGCCATGGTTCAACCATGAAAACTTTTTATCGATTCATTGGCCAACTTCTTGTACCTTACTGAATTTTTTTGCAAAAGCAAACAAAATAGAAAAAAGTTAATGCATACTACTTAACTCTCATGGGCTTAGGACACAAATAAAATTCAACAAAAAATCACAAATGGGGACATTGATAACTGAAATAAAATGCAAGATAGTAGAGTGGTCTCCATACGAAAATGATGGGTCCATTAAGCAAACAAGAAAAAGGAAATCCAAATTTTCACCTTCTGCTCATGCGCGAGCAAAATAATCCATAGAAAACATTGATGTTTTAGACACAACAAAGCATTAGGCTAATGGAAAATTGATTGGAAGTCGATGTATTAGGATGTGTTTAGAGCTAGTCCCCAAAATGTGTTTCCTATCAGCATTTCATACGAAAAAAGCAAAAACCGTCAGGGGTTAATGTGATAACTGTAGCTTTCAAACCATCTCTAATATTCTTCATTAATTTCCTTTCTATCCCTTTTAAAGTAAGGTACTTGCACGTTTAAGCCAGAGACTCTTTGAAACTGGCTGGGGACTACCAAGTTCCTGGAGTGTAAAGTCCAGGACTCCTTATCCTGAAACTCTGTTC